>JAQGCE010000181.1:0-15689 GCA_034699185.1 Eupelops torulosus
TCATTAGTTCTTTAGAGCTTAAATACTCTGAACAGTTGTCTCAATGCTTACCTTTTCTTCAAATGTGAACGTATTGATGAACTCAATGTTTAATTTTTCGAATCAATAAATTATTACCTTTTGTTCGTAATATTTGTTAATTAATAAACATTTAATTAATTGTTTTATAATCGACAATAAGATTAATTAAGGTTTATTTAAGGTATTGGTGTAGTCACAGGTTTTGCTTTCTTAGATTTTCAATTAAAGATTCTTCTATTAATTAATTAATCTATTATTCAAAAATTAGCTGACAATAAACATGAACTTGATGAATCGCTCTATTTTGTTCAATAAACTAATGGTATTTATTATACCTTTGCTTCTCATTTATAATCTATCAAAGTTCTTCTGGTTTGTTATCAAGAAAAAAAGGGCAGCAATACTCCCCTAAGATTTAACAGATCAGCTGAAGTCTCATTTAAATTTTATCATAAATTTTGCAGGCTTATTTTAACAAGAAAAACTATATCTAAACTAAACTACTGGCAATTTATATTGAATTAAGTTTCAAATGCATTTTTAGGTTATTATTGTACTTTACTTAAAGTTTAAAGATTATATAAAGTTTAATTGTATTTGTAAGAGCAAATTTATCATTGTAGGTAAGTTGGTCAATCTATAGGGATCAGTCAAATCGTTATTTTCTGCAACCGAAAAGTAATGAAGTCCTCGAATGGTATATGACATTAAACTTGATAAAAAATTTATAGAATAAAAACCACTATTTTCTCGAGAAATGACCAAAAGTCAATTTAAACAAAATTACTGACAATAAATTATGGAACATATGGAGCATAATATGCCTTAAAATATCTTTGCGATCAAGAATAAAAATAATTGTTTGTGGAGCTTCTGAAACAACCCTTATGTAAATTTAGGTGCAAATTGTATTATTTTAATCTTCTTATCGATTTTTGTATTTCAAATTATTTGGTATTAGCCAGGCATGCACAAGTTTATCGATTTTAGGTGGATAAATTTCTAAAAATTTCAAAATTTAGATGGGATAGTTTTTAGTTCATTTTTAGTACTAAATATGGTAAAAATTTGCCGCCGCATTTCGCGCGGCACCAACATTTCCCAATGGGGGTCTACCAGCTCTCGACTTTAGGAGGGATATTTTGAAAACCTCATTCTTGTGCCTGGTTTTAGCCAAGAAATTAACGAAATTATAATTTTAATAAAAAAATATTTTGAATGAATTTATGTTTATTTATTTGAATTAATTTAATTAATTTTTATTTTGGAATAAATCTAAATAAAGTAAAAAATTTTCAATTTATTCTGATAACATTGAAACGCACAAATAGAATTGTTAGAAGATTAACTAGACATCTGTCAAAGTTGTCCGAGGCTAATTGTCAATCAAACAGGAGAATTGAAATTAATTGTATTGTATATAAAATTGTAAAATATTTGAAATCTCCAGTTATATGAAAACTTATGCCAAAACTTAATCCAATTTTTTGCTAAACTTCAAAATGCATTTTTTGTCATCCAGCAAAAATTTGCAAAACAAAAACGATACAAATTAATTAAAAAAAATGCTTAAAAAATTATTAAAATAAATAAATATTTTTGAAATTTGAATAAGTGTTACTTACATGGTCATGGTACTTTATATTTTTACATTGAAAGTAATTTTAGTTCAATTATTTGAAGAAATGTTTCGGAAGATTTGACAAAAGAAGTAAAGAACCTTTCCTCTCAAAGTACTGACCCTTCTCAATGAATAAATTGTATACGCTGTAAGCAGAGCCTCTAAGTTCCTCATATACTCTAAACTTTAGAGTCTAAAGTAAATGAGTATTCTTACCAAACCAAAAAAGGATAACTAATTTTGAATCAATGTTAGTTCAAATGTGGATTTCTGTGAGCATAGGATTACAGAAAAGCATAAAATATGATTATTTTGCCAAATATTGAGGAATACTTACCCAACAAATAATGTATTTATTGATTTATTTTTGTTAATATAAGAACTTCCATTTATTAAAGTTATAGATTCTATAAAGCTATTAATAGATAGAAATTACCAAGTTAAGCTAATTCTAACCAATTTTATCCGATTGTTTTATATCTCTTTAATGAAATATAATTTAAATGAGTGTAAATGTGAAGGATCAGTATTTCAATGTTTACAATGCGTTTAAAACTCTATATTCTATGTTAATAGTGATTCTCAACTATTTGAAAAAACTATACCTTAGATTCCCCAATAGAATCCTAGGACCTTCGAAATCACTGAGAAAATATAATCTGTTTATGTTAAAAGAAAAGGATTTCATGAGATTGCCACTTGAGCTAGTTCCATTGAGTTTCTAAAAGTCTAACATTACGTCTAACTAAAGAGACAACGACTGTGAATATGACTAAGATTATGATAATATCTTTCTTAAAGTAATCCATGTAACCAAATCTTAAGACCAAGTTTAAAGAACACCTACTTGAATTAATAAATTATTTAAGAAAGGTGATTTTAAACATTTTTCAAGTTTATAAAATGATTTTTTTTAAAAATCCAGAATTAAATATTGAAAATAAGATCTTTTTTAGGATTTAAAAAATAATTATTATATAAAATAAATAAACAGACGATTCGTTATTCAAATTGAGTTTTAATTCGTTATTATTATAATTTGGAGCAAATATAATACAGAGACCCTTAACAGCAAACAAATTAAGAATTTGTTTGTTTGGCCACAAATACAAAGCGACGGATAATTAATAATTAATAAAAATTATTGCGACAAAAGACATATTTACAGTTTTGGTGATATTTTTCAAAACAAATTTGCTTTAAATAACACAAACAGTTTGATAGACAATGGCTTCGAAGCCGAATATTCGGTCAATGAGTACAATAATTTACATCTGGTCTCACTTATTGAGAGAGTGAATGTGTGTCGAGTATTATCCGAAATTCAATTCAATGGATGAGAGAGATGTGAATGCGATCTAATTTAAGGTGACTTTAAGTCCATAATTTGGCGATTCTATTGAAAATAAGATTAAAATTAAATTTTATATAATTTGTGGATAAAATCAAAGCAATGAAAGCATTTATTTTAATTTTAATCAAAAGAGAAAGTCTTAAAAAAAGTTGTTTGAATGCGAAAGTAATCAATAAAATTAAAGTTCATTTGAGTGAAGCTTTCAATGAAAATATATTTAAAAACTTAGAAATGATGTAAACCTACTTTCCGTCGTGTTGTTGAGGTTCGTGTCCAGTAATATGTTGATTGTGGTTTGCAGAAGTTGGTGGCTGTCCTAATGGCTGAGAATTGACTGCCGGTCCATTGCTGGACGAATTGACCGACGGTTCACTTTGGCTATTTTCCGAATCACTACAACTGCCACTACTACTTCCCTTTTTGCCTTCAGTGCCATTCCCATTATGAGTCTTGACGTGTTTGCTCAGATGGTCAGAACGCATAAACCGTTTGTTACATACGGGACACGCGAAACGTTTTTCTCCCGTATGTGTCCGTAAATGTCTTTGAAGTTCATCGGAACGGGTGAAACGCTTACCACAGAATAGCCAATTGCAGACAAATGGCCGCTCCCCAGTGTGCCATCTTAAGTGTGCCTTCAGATGTGATGTCTTGCCATAGACTTTACCACAACCGGGTATATGACAGCTATGAATATTCTTTTTGCGAAGATGTGCTCCTGCAGGTCCTAAACGCTCAGCCTCTTGACAATTAGGACAGTCACAAGTAGCACGACCGGTGTAACGCCGTTGGGAGCGCGGGGATGGCACCTGAGGAAGAGCGGGTTGAGAAAGACCGAACGGCGAAGAACCGACACTTTGTGCTGAGGGCAACATCTTATAAGTGTCTTGAAGTAAATGTTGACCCGAAGACAGCAGATGTGCTGGAGTTGTAGCCCCCGCTAGTGATGAGCCGAGACCGTAGTCAGCAGATCCGGCGTAATTGGTCTGTAATTGTGAATGTAATCCCGGTCCTCCACCCGACATGTCGTGTAGCCAACTGCCAGCTGCAGCAGCACTGGCTGCCTGTGCAGCATGGACGTCCCACCATGAAGAAGAGTTAAGAGTATTCACTGATGTGACCTCTGGTTTAATGGTTGGGTGACCAGAATTCATATTAAACGGCCAGTTCTCATAAGGATGAGCACTGACACCTACTCGTGGATACATTGAGCCCAAATGAGAGGACTCGCTATGCATTTTGCCCAAGAAGCCTGCCTGACCACTTTCCGAACATGACGTAACAGCGGTGCCAGGGTAGAAGAGGTTGTCGCTCGTATATGAGGTGGTGCCACAGTTGGACGTGACGGCAACCGGGCGCTGGTGAGCATAACTCGTCAGACTGGTTGTGCTCGTATTATTGGCTATTGTAGGAACTCTTTGAGGTAGAGTAGATGTTGGCGCTGTCGAATTCGGTGGAGAGCCTGAGGCGCCTAAAGCGCCACCAGATGTGCCCTTTTTCCAAGGATGAAATCCTTTGCCTACAGCAGCATCGGCTAAAGGCGGGGGTGTCTTACTGGCCAATTTGTTACATTGTGCGGTCAACATTGCTAAAGGATTGCCGCCGAGTCGCGGATGTTCCTAAAGGAACGGATAAATGCAATTATTGAGAGTTTGGATTATTTGAAGATATATTTGTGTATTAAATGTACGAAAAGTGTCTCTCATTTGAGGTAATAATAAAATGCAGTCAAATGCGTGTCAAAGCAGTAGATATTATTGCCGTCCAAATCATTGGACACACAGACAATGTTTACAGACGTGAAGCCTATCGTCAAATCATTGTAATAATGTGTGGCAACACAACTGCATTATAACCCATAGAGGACTGGTATATATATTGATCTAATGAACAATTTAATCAGTCTGTCCCCTCACGCAAAGCATCGCAATCCATGCATCGTATAGTAGTAGTCATTAGGCTTTCGCTTTTTCAGTTCAGAGTTTGGGCGGAGATTTTTTCCAACAACTGTTTGTTGCTCTCCTGTGCTTTTAGCCATCGCTACCACACCCCGAATGAGATCAAGTTTTCGGGTGGAGTGCAATCAGAGCTACTAAACAAAGAAATAGCACCAAAATCCTCACTTTTCCAAATTTTTCTTGTTTTTCAAAACCATTTCATAAATTTAAGCAAAACATGGCTTTAATAACTTTAACTCATTTATTGTGATTTTATAACCATTTAGAATAAATTTATCGTTACTTTCACTCAAAACATGAGGAATAGCTTAGCTCTCAATCATTCATATAATAATCAAATCTATTTTAAAAACAAAATTTCATTTATATATTACTATTAAGTGTTTGTAAAATATATAAAATCAGATAAAACTTAATTGAATTTTTCTAAATTTCATTTAAATTCATTAAAATTTAATGATTGCAATATTTAATCGCTTAAACAAACTAAAAATTTCAATGTTTAAGTATTTAATCTTGCAACATTCTAAATATAGAATGGGTAAATTATCATTTTCCATTTCAGAATTATCCATCTAATGATTGAGAAAAACATTACTTAAAACTGATTTTTATCAAAATTTTTAAAAAATTGTGAGGAAAACAGTGAAAGTAAATAAAAAAATGGACAAAATTTGTTGTGAAATATAATTTGGTGTGAAATTAATGATGGCTTCGATGTCATAATTATTTAAGCCTTAAGGGATGACACGTTTTCTTCTTATATTATTAAATGTTAGGGTTTTTACACAAAAAAATTAAAGCTACTTCTTGTGGGGTCCCCTCATATTTTCTTTTTATATAAATATATTGTATGCAAACTTGTATTTAAATATTTTTAAGCGAAAGCGAATGTATGCCACAAAATATACGAAATCAATAAAAGTTTCAATTAACAAAGGATACTTTTTTATCCAACTAAAAACTTCAATAGAGCATGCTACACAATATGCTTATTGTCATTTTCGAAATTGTTTCGTAATGAGTTTGCAATTTTCTTCTAATCCATTCTTAGAACTGATTATCTTTTTTGAAAATACCTTTTTGTTTAAAATAAACAATGAATTGAAATCACAAATGTTTGGTAGAAATCGATTCTCTCGTTTAACATTTACTCGAATAAAGCGATAGTTTTCAGTATATAAGTATACCATTATTTAAAATCAGAATCATTTTCTTTTATTTATAAAATCGTTAAAAAACTTTCAAATGTAACTTGTAACTTTCAAACGCTCAATTTGTAAATTTACAAGCAACATTTTCATATAAAACTTGAGGCTTATTGAGATCTTGTAACTTTACTTTTATAAATTTAGAAATACATTTTTTTTAAATGTGTCAAGGAATCTATCATTTACAATGGTGTATTGAAAAGTTACCAAGGTGAGAAATGAAAAGGAAAGGAAAGGATAGATTTTATAACATATTTATATAAATTTTCATATAATATGTTATTCGATCAGAAATTATACAACAGAAGCGAATGGAGTACAGCCCAGTCCATCCTCTTTATATGGACAGCCGCAACGACAACACCCATAACCGCCTCTTTGCTTTTGAATGCCAAAAAGAGATCAATGGATGCAAAAAAGACGAGGGCTTGACAGGGCCTGACTATGCTATGCATGACATACCAGTGATGGCAGTGATAGTATTGTTGTCGAAAGAAAAGCTCTGCAATCGATACGAGTGTTGAGTCGATCCAACTTATAATCTCAGATCTAAGTACTGATACTATACATCAGTGTTCACACCGACGGCTGTCACTTAAAATCTATTCAAGAAGTCCAATGAAATGGCAGTATTTGCACTTAAATGACCGCATAGAGGATTATCAGATTTATCGGCACCGGAATCAGTTATCAGTTGGACACACACTTATTCACTTAACCTTTTGTTTTTATGCCTTAGGCCAGAGGCATATCAAACATTATTGAGGGTTAACCGACTCTACAAACACTAATCCAATGACATTATTATATCCAACTGAAAGTTATTCAAAGATTACAAGATTCAATTATTAGATAAACCTTGGGTTTGGCTGCTGTTTAACTATATTATGGTTACGAAAGTGAAACAACTCTTGAAATCAATTGAATTTTGAAATCAATGCCGTCATTAAAATGATTGAAATGAAAGAATGTGGAAAACAATTGTTAAAATTTAGTCATTTTGTTGTTAAGAATATAAATATTTGGTTGAGAGTCAAAACTAATGTCAAAAAGTGAATGCAATTAACTCTAACCCGTAAGCCATCTGTCAAATCGAAGGTCGTCCTTAACATTGAGTGAAAACATTAGTTTCTAAGCGAGCCTTTCAAGTGGACTATCCTTAGTATGTATTTACAATATCCTTTTCGGATCGTCCAAAGCAATAATGATCGGGCGGTTCAAACACTTGTCGCAAATTATTGAGAAAATCGGTTTAAGAAACGAATGTAAAAATGTTTTGTTTTTTGGGTAAAAACTAATTATTTAAATTTGATTAATGATTGAATTAATGACATTAATAGAGGAAATATACGAATAAGTTTTGACACGAAATCTCAAAAATAGCGAATAATTGACAATAAAAGCTAAAGTCGTAAAAAGTAATGCACTTTAGTTTGAATTTGATTTGAATGGTTAACAACAGTAGCGACCAAAGGATCAAAACGAACAGAACTGCAGTTATTGACAAAAGTTGGCATTCATTGCACAATAGACACATCCAGTGGTTGATGAATACCAACTACTTTTGCCATTAAATACAAGCAAAGGTGATAGCAGTGATTGCCTCCTTGGCCTCCTTGGGGCCAAACATATGTACGACAACACCGCATCGCTAAACGGAGAGCATAGAGCACAGTCATAGAGCACCTCACCTTTTCAAATGCACAACTCTGCGGGACAGCCAAATAAAGAGAGTGAGGAACTGAGAGATTGGTGCACAACTGAAAATCTCAACTTTTATGTTGTGCTCAATACAGTCCATACATTTATGTATTGATCTTTATGTTTGGTCTGAATGAACAGCGCTATAAATGTGTGAACAGTGCCAACACGTATTCACTATTCAATAATTTCTTTTTATCCTTTAGCCGATGGCTTAGCCGTAGTTTAGTGTTATTTGTAAGCATACGCCTGTCTCCTGCAGTGAATGTCCCGCTTCGGCTTTGGACACAAGTTTACAACCAAAACCATTGCACAGCAGTTGGCCTCTACTATCACAGTCACTAACACACAAAATAACAGGAAAGCCTTCGCTAAATCTCTCTCTCTCTCTCTCTCTCTCTCTCTCTCTCTCTCTCTCTCTCTCTCTCTCTCTCCACAAAAATGTACAGAAAGTGGAGAATATATGCTTATATATGAGCGAAGATATAGCCGTATATTGTATTGTATTGTAGAGAAAGCAATGGTAAGAACACATAAGCGGTGGAAAGAACTGTTAAGGCACTGGTAAAGCATTGGCAAAGCACAGGCAAAGAAGCCGTCAAGGCGTAGAGCATCATGATCTACAATGATCTATGTGCTTAGAGCAGCACCAGTATGTAAGGCAAGCATTTTTCACACACGTCAAGCTATTGGCACATAAGAATACTTGTATTGCTCTCTGGTCGGAATCCCCGCACATTCGTGTTCTCTTCCCCTAAAAACCTTTTCACTGACTTTAGTTTTGGTATAATAAAGGCAAACACTGCACACAAATGTGTTGCCAATACCACTAAAGCTATGGCTATAGGTTTAAGATTTGTCTTTACTATCAATAGTAAGGCAATGGTTAGTTTGTTTCATCAAAGACCTAAAGCCG
Source organism: Eupelops torulosus (assembly GCA_034699185.1). NCBI lineage: Eukaryota > Metazoa > Arthropoda > Arachnida > Sarcoptiformes > Phenopelopidae > Eupelops > Eupelops torulosus. Next base: position 8,783 of record JAQGCE010000181.1, read on the forward strand.
TTCCCCTCAATCGACCAGAAATGACCAGTGCATTCAATTCTTGTATACATTATTATAAACTATTTTATGTGTGAATTCGTGTGAATGTGTTGTCACTGAATTCCAAAAAGTGGTCAATTCATGGCTCACACAATACAAGTCCTAAATATTCTGCTATTGTTTACAGAATTTTCACATTAAAAGCAAATGCTTTCAATAAATATTCAAAAACTGAATCACTTTTTCTATTTGTTGACAAAAATCAAGAGTAAAATATGTTGAGACAAAAGTAACAGTACTTTGATTTACTTAAAAATTTAGAGTTTTTAAGCCAACTGAGCAGCTGTTTTAGAACTGTTCAGAGAAGGCCTTAGCCTTAGCCTTAGACTACATAACTTTGGTATTGACTGCAAACATGCGATTCATAAGTACTTCAGACATAAGGCATAGACATGAGTGAAAACACGGCTAATATGTTGGCACTGAAATGACTCCAATCTAAGGCTTGTTGGTCTCAGGATGGATGAGACGGCTCTGCGCGGCCTTTAGGGAAGCATTGGGCCGTAAACGCAGGCCTTTCTGTGGGTCGACAGCAAGCCTTCAATTTCTAGTGAAACACTCATCCCATGTGTAAATCGTATACAATATTTGACTTGAATTCCGGCGAAATGACTGCAATGTATGTGAACTCAAGTGTCTCTAAATTATTAAATTATTGATAAATTATAAACTTATTAAACAATTTTGATTATCCATTAATCAAGACGTGAATCGCATTTATTGTCGGCTTATTTGTAAAGAACAACAAATTATAGCCAAATATTACAATGAATTACAAATGAATAGCAAATCAAAGCATTTGGTGTCGAATTACTTTTCTCTCATCTCATATCTTATTTCCATTGAGAGCCCTTCACTTTTGTTATGGTATACTAATGCAATGTTTGCCATTGAGCTTACCAGCACTGCCTTACTATGACAGGCATCGCAGAGCACCGACTACTTCTTATAAATATGGTTGATGTGAAGGACCCTATTTGTAATTCGACTAAAGGATGTTTTGACAAACGCTAAGGTAGTGATGAAATCATTACCATATATAGAGTATAAGGTTTCACTTCGACACTTCTCACAGCACCCGACAAACACTTGGGACTAATATTACAACATTCTGTTTGCTTTTTTATTATTCATCTAATTTTCTTATTTTCCGAAAGCATTCAATTGAATGAAAAACGCAAATAAATAAAATAAAAACTAATTGTCTATAATTTTGTGCATTAAATAAGTCGCTCCAATGTATGAAGAGTTGGACCAAATATTCTTGCAATTATGGTTCTAACCATTGTTTACTTATGGCTTCTTTACTGCTCTAATCAAAGCTAACGCTGAAGAAGAAGTAAAGCCTTAAGTATTGGCACTGATCTCAGACTCATAAAAATTGTAATTATGGTAATCGAAAGCAGGCTTTAAACGATTCGGAATTTAAAATTGAACACGATTCACAATACTTTGCCAATAGTTGTTCAGTACTTCAATTCAATAAAACATTTTTGAAAAAAAAACTTCAGTCAAAATCATTTTGAAATTCTTTATAAATCTATTTCTACTTTTGAAAAAACTTCATTCAATTATCTGTTTGAAAGTCTAATCAATTAGAAATTCATGAAACAGTCATTAAAACAATTTCTTTAATTGATTCTTGGTTTAATCAAAGGCAACGATAAATGTTTGTTTGAATTAAATTATTGATTGGGTTTCAAAATGAAAGATCAGTTTTTGAAATTCAAATCAATTAATAAACAAAATCATAACTAAAGTTAAATATTTGTTGAATTATTCAAACTATCAAAAAATTAAATCTAAAAAATTGAAAGAATTTAATTAAATAATTAATGTCTTCTATTAATATTCCATTTCTTGGAAATAGTCAAGGTTAAACACTTTCAAAGAATAATTAACTAATTTGTTCAACTTCAAAATTAAATATGATAGATACACCTCTTTATACTTGGAATTTAATTTAAGAAATTATCTCAAAAATTCTTTGAATAGTTATATCATGTTTTGTAATCAGATGAAAAAAGTTCATCTTGCTCAATTAAAAAATAAATCAGATAGTTTTGGTCAAACAAGTAATTTATTAAATTGTTTGCCAAATGAATGTATATTTCAATTAAATATATTTAATAATGAAATTAGAAATAAATTATTTAATTTTCATCTTAAAAATAATTTCATGTCTGAACCCATAATTTTTCTCACCGTTGAGTTTAATTTGATAATAATTACAGTAATCGTTAATATTATTATTCAATGTTAATGAGTCTCTTATTTAACGACATTTCAATAATTTTCTTCTAATTTTTTCAATAAATCAATAAAATTTGTAACATTTCTAACGAATAAAAACAATTCAGTTTGTTTGCTAGTACAGTTTGTCAATACTTTCCAAAAACAAATAATTATTATATCTTTTGATTCTTGGAAACATTTTAGACGAGAATTCACTGGAATTTAGTGGTTCAAAAAATTGTAGCCAGTAAAAATGAGTTGAGTTTAAAACGAAAATTAGGGAAACATTTTGTTGAACTCATTGGAAAACATTTATATAAAATCGTTGAAAAAGTGAAGTCATATAAACTTTTTTTGAATTATAAATAAATTTTGATATAATTGTTATGACTTATGATTATTAGAGACCATAAAACAGTTGATAAAACATTAGATGAATATAAAAGCGGAGATAAACATACCATTTGTACGAGAGAGCTGGTCATAACGAAATTGGCGTCCTCGCCCAACAGGGGCGGCTCCGGAGTGCACAGGTCAATGTTGAGAAATATACTATGATGAAAATAGAATTTGCGACTTTCAAACTCAAACTAAGTTATGAAACCTGATCGCGAGCCCTGAGCTCATGAGCCCTGTAAACACTGAACAGCAGTAAACGCGTGGCGAAACAAAACTCGAGACGATATATTCACAAGCAGTCCATCCCTTCTTTACATTTGATCATTCACACAAACGGCAGGTTCGGCCTCCAAACCAGCCCCAAAACGCCCCGTACATCCTTTAGCAATGCATGCGTGTCTCGCTGTGAGAGCTGACACAATAGGGGAACACCAGTCAAACATTCAGACACTGACGAAGCGCTTATTTTTTGCTTCTCTTAAAGCGAATCCAATTTTTAAAGCAAAAGATCAAGATCAAAATCAAGGGCAAAATACTAATCAACTTTTCTTACTTTTTCTTAACGATTAACTAATTTCTTTCACAAGTTTGCATCAGTGCCTCACCCGCTCCCTCTGCCTGCGTCTGCATTTCTCTTTGCCTTAGTTTTTAGTTTTTGTTTTTTGTAATAAAATCGAAAGAAATGAGAGACAAGTCATTCATTTAAAGGTTAGAACAGAAGAGAGAGTGCGAAGAGAATGGAGAGTCTGTTGGCAGCGATGGCTCAGTCAGAGCTAACTCATTGTTGTGGGACTTGTATGGCAGGAATCGCAAAGTTAAGCCTGTTTTTGACAGCACTGAAGTAGTAGAACCAAATTGGACTGCTTTATGAGTGCCGCACTTCAATAGCACGAGACATACGGATAGGTATGAGAATGACTGCGATATGACTGCCAAATGACTGCTATATGACTGGTGTATGGCATCAACAAAATGCCATTTACTTCAATTATGAAGCGCCGAATAACATCTTTAATTGACAGCAAAATTTAAATTTGCTTTTGTGGTGTCGACCACTCTCTTACCATTACTTGCACTCTCTTTCATTAACTACCAGTCCCTCTTGAGTTCACATTAAGACGAATATCACGAAAAACTAACTTTTTTTCGCACGCATTCAAAAAATATGGCAAAAATAAAATCAAAATTAAAAATGAAATAATGGATGTATTCGCAGGTGTGCTGTACTGCACAGACATCACACGCTTCTGTAGTTGGCCCGAAATAAAAAATAATAGCAATTTATTGTCTATTTTCTACATTAATGTTTGCAATACTTATATTCATTCATAGGTTTGCAACGACTGAACAGCAGTTCAGTTATTCTTTTAATATTTTGCTCTGACTTTTCACTTAGACTTCAGGCCTCCTTTCAATAGACTGCACGAGTGAATGAGTGAATCCACTTTTTTTCAACAATATTTTCTTCGGATCTGACAGACAAGTGTTGTTACACAAGAATATGTATAATAGACTCCATCTTATTATACAAACAAAACTAATGTCCGATTCTTACAAATGAATGGTTCAATCGATTTGTTTGAATCGACTTCTATTCAGTAATTTTTTGTATTTAATTCAACGACAGGTTGTGTTCACGCGACTCAACATTCTATAAGTTCCAAGATTTCATTTCGATCAAAGCTTTTTGAGAAATCATAACAAGTTTTTGTCAGATAAATTGCCATTCAATACAATCCATGCAATAAAGCAGTCATCAAATTCTGGGCTCAAAAATGTCAAAACAAAATAATTTAAAAATAATTATTTAAAATGTTTTGATTTAAAAATAGTTTTCAAATGCGTTCAATGTGTCAGTAAATTGTACTAAGCTATTATCAGCCAATAAGTTATCGATTATAATTTATAATTTATAAATAAATCATTCTAGATGAATTTTCATTCAACTTTATTCATAATATTTATTTATTTCTCTGAAAAGAGCGGATCTTAAGAGAGAATTAGTAAAGATTTAATGCGATTACATTTATCGGGATTTTGTAAATAATCTAATTATGGTCACAAAACTCCCCACTGTTTCCCAAATTATAAACATTATTTGATAAGCACTCATGAGATAAGTATACAAATAAGATTTTATGTGAAGGCACGCAATGGTCTGGCCGTTCACAGACAAGTGTTGATAAGAGGGATGTCTACGAAATCTTCATCGAAAAAACAACAGACATTGGTTGAGATTAAGAAGACTATCACGAAATGAACAGTTGTTTGCACGCAATATAAATATATAGGGAATCAAACGGAAAATTCATAAAAAATAAGAATAATTGTTGTATTTGCAGGTTTGCCGAAAACACGCTTCTGTTATGTGTTATCAAACAAAATAATAGGGACCCTGGTAATTGTGGCCAGTTTTAGTCTTACATTTGCAACCAGAGAACACAATTGTGGAAATATTTTCACTCATAACTGATGTGAACCACTGTTTGAAGCAGTTTTTCATCTTTCGGTTCGAGTTTTAAAATAGAAGATTTGACAGACAGGTAGACGTTATTAGGGCCTGATTTTGTGACATTAATGTCAGTTTCACCGCCAAAAAACTCTATATTTATGGCTCTTTATCTCAGATGCTCTCCTATATAATTACAATGATATAAATCTTGAGTACAATTAAGGCTTCACCGCTCACTTCAAACCACTAACCATTCTCTCGATTCAAAACTGACAAAATCCAAACCAATACCAATACTATTGGCTCCACATTTGCCAATCATATAAATTTAAATCAAATCAATTATCGACCGAAAAAGTCTGACTCTTTTTATTTTTTTTTTCAGAAGAAAATATTTCAATTTATTTATTTGTTTTGGGAATCATTGGAATTGTGTTGGGATTGAGTCAAACAATCGCCAAAAGTGAGGATATATTCCACAAATAATTCAATAGCGAGGGGTGAGTTGTATTAGTGAACAATCAGAGCACTGACAGAAACAAAATTGATGGCACAAAACACATCATATTAGGTGTGGCCTCTTCTGACTACATTGCAAGACCTAAAGGTTTTTCGTTAGTAATACAAACTTTCGGCTCTTCATAAGTCTAAGAGCTTGAAAGTGATGTTTCCCTCGTGGGAAGACTAGACATTTGAGGGACCGAATGGTCAAATGATTGAAATTTGTTTAACTATTAACACCGCTTTAATGCTATACATTAGAACCGGAGGCCATAAAAATAATTAAAAACATTGGCCTCGACTTAAATGGGTTTTTATAACAAAATCAATTCTTTAACCGATATATCAGACAAATATTCAATTTTTCAAATTAGAAAATGGTTTCGATTTTATTTCATTTAATTTCATTCAATTTGTTTTATTTTGTAAAATTGAAAATACCAACAAAATCATACTTGATTGGTAAAAGTGGTTTGAGCTAGATCATAAAACAAATCCAAATATAGAAATTGTGTTGAATAAAAAGAAAACCTTTTGTGTCATTTCATTTCTAAATGTATTTCCCTTTTTTTTGGCAAAATCGATAGCATTAGAGTGCAATCAAAAGTGCCGTTAAATTGACGCTAATTTGTCAGATTCACAATCGGAGCGTCCATTGAATCGGAACCAATCAGTCCTGTCTTAGGGTATGGTATGGTTTTTACATGTAAGCCATCGATTGCAGTCCATTCACAATAAATATGCTTTCAATTGAAATCATATGAGACGTCAATTGAAATCAATTGGACCCCAACTGAGCTATTCATTTATATCAGACCAGTTAAATGTCCGGATGATAGCTATGAGAGCACTGAAAGGACAGATGACACAGGCATGAGCTCAGCCACTCTTTGTCAGATTCATTCAGATCAAAGTAAACTCAAAATGAATAGAAATTAAAAACCATTAGATTTTGATTCGTTACTCATTAATAGTTATTAAATATAAATAATGGAAATAATTTAAGTGAAGAAAAATAATTAATTTTTGAAAAGTGTTGTCCCATTGAATAATGTGTTTAATTTTGAATAATTACAGTGTTGTGACTCTAATTATGTTTATAATATATAACTCTATATTATAAAATGCAAATAAAAACACTAAAACTAATCAAAGATAATTAGGAATTCTCCTCCTTTTCGATGTTCTTTCGATCACTTTATCACTGGTTTGACTCAAACAGATCGCAGACAAAAAGATATGCATTGGGTTCGGGTTCTCTGCTCTGTTGTGTTGCCAGAT
>JAQGCE010000182.1:0-15667 GCA_034699185.1 Eupelops torulosus
CTTGATTAGAGAAGAGTTTTTTATGATAACCTTATTATATATCGAAGTTGTGATGTTTAATACAATTTTTATTAAATGAAAGTCTCATTTAATGAGTGAAAGACATAAAAGGTATAAAATGTATTATTTGTATTATTTTCCTTTATTTCATATTTGAAAAAATATATAATATTTGTATTCATTGATATTTAAATATTTTGTGTTTATTGTGGAACAGATTCACATCACAACAGCTTCGCTGCCGCCGATTCCAACAGCAATACACCGACCAAATCATTCGTTCCCTGCAAAGTGTGCGGCGATAAAGCATCAGGATATCATTACGGAGTGACCAGTTGTGAGGGCTGTAAGGTATGTGTTAACCAGGTTTTCCTTTTCACATCAATTTATTCCCATTATCTGTCCAAAATCTAAATCAAGACTTTATAGTCAGACACACACAAAAATCACTTAAATGACCTGTCTCTTAAATTTAATGGATAATAAAGACAGCAATTTAATAAAGTATATCATAAATTCTGAGTGATTTCCTCAAAAAAAATTGAACAGTGACATTTTTGGATATTTATTTTGTCAAAAAAATGGGAATAAATTCAGTGATTATTTGAAATAATGTTTAAGCTGAGTCAAATTGGATTTAATTATGCGATTGTCTTGCTTGGTTTAAATTAATTGTCAAACAGTTATTATCGCGTAATTTCTTTGTGTTTAAAAAAGTGTTAAATCATTTTTAATTTTCGGTTTTTTGATAGTTTTGATAGTATTTTCAAATTAGAGTAAAAGCTTTGGACACAAATCTCTTTTTAATTAGTTATCTTAGAAATTGTTGTTTTCTTTACATATATTTCTTATTATTTATTAATAAATAATAAATTTCGTGAAAACATTAATTTTCTTAATTAAAAATCGAGAACTTTTCTGACATTAATTCCGGTTTGACTTTATTTTATGAAAACAGCCTTTTATTACAATTAGAATATTATATCAGAAAATATAGAAATATTTCCATACAATTATCGATTGGAATGTAATCTAATTGTTAACCAAAAATCAAAGTTTTCGAGTTTTCGACCCAATTCTCCCAAAAATATAGATTAAAAACAAATATTTAATATCAAACATACATTAATTCGAATGACTGTATGAAGAGGTGTCCGAATAGCCCAATAAGATAATAGGGGTTTCTCTTAGTTTTAATTAAATACATGTCAACAATGAGCCGATGGTCTAATCAAGTAATAAAACTTACAAAATCCAAAAAACTAATTGCTTGAGTGATCTCAATATTGAAAAGTGGACTGTCCTCAAAAAGTTTGAAAAAAGTGCGATTGAAAAAAGTGGAGATAAAGTCAAAGTAAAAGCGAAAGTAAACAAAAAAGTAATTCAAAGTTTTTAATCCACTTATCATTGAATCTGTAAAATATTGGGGAAAACAAAAACAAGGCTCTAATTTCCCCAATTTATTTATTAGGCTTTTAAAATGTTTGTCCCTTAAAACCTATTCCAACTCAAAATTAGGTTAACATTAGGACTGACTCTCGAAAACTTGAAACACTTTTCAAATCACTTCCTAAAGAATTAGTGTTAACTTTCGCTTTCAAATTACAAGTTTAAGCAGACTTGCACAAGGGGCTTTCCAAAAAAATCCTCCCTAGAGTGGAAAATTTTGGAAAATCCCCCCTTAAAATCGAAAGCTAATAGGCCCTTTTCCGGCGAATTTTCACCATAATCAATACTAAAAATGAACAAAAATACCCCTCTAAGTTTTGAAATTTAGGAGATTTTTGGAAATTTATCCTCCCTAAGATAAACAACCTTGTGCATTCCTGAGAAGTCATTTTCAATTTTTGTATCGCTTTCAACGATAAGCTCTCTTTAACAAACTCTCTCTCTCTCTCTCTCTCTCTCTCTCTCTCTCTCTCTCTCTCTCCCTCATAATTCTAACCGGAATTGAATAAAATCGAGGCTTTTGGGTCGATTGGGTCTTTTCATTAAATGATAGATAATTTTTTTGAATCACTTGTTATATAATTTGTTTAGCGATCGATGTTATCATTCATATGAGAAACCGATACTAAGCCTAAAATGCATTAGAAGTTAATGTATTAAATCATATTATTATTATAGATGTATATCAGTTATTCTTTAACCACAAATAATTCCCTGTGGAGAAAAAATAGTTGATATCTTGCAAACTTATCTTTAATATGAATTATTGGTTAATCCAAATACTTAACAAATTTTGAGATATTTGTAATTCGATACGAGAATTGTTGTTCGGATCCTTTTAGTTGTTAAGTCAAAAAACATGATTCGCTCAAAATATTTAATAAAATTAAATGCATTGAAATATTAAACCATAAAATATCTAATTATATGATTGACTAATATTTGGCCAAAATGTTTGAAATTGAATACTTTTCAACAAATGATTGCTTCTAATGTTTGAATGTCTATAATATCAGTTCAATAACTTCTTAGCGATATATTCACTGAAAAATATTTGACATTTTTTATGATTGAAATTTTACTCCCAATACTTGATATCAAATAACTAACGATTGGTTCAATACTCGACTTAAATAAACAAAATCTATTATATCTGGTATGACATCCGATCATTTTCTGGTGGTCTTTACCCAAAGCAATGATTAAAATAGTCGCAGGAGTTTCATACAAACCAATAAAATCTAATATAAACAATAGATTTCTTCGATTTAAGCAAAAACATTGTAACAGAGATCACGAGAACAATGTTTTTCGCCAAATAACCAAAGAGTGCATTGAATTGTGATATCAGTTTCATTTGAAATACCAATTCAAAGAATAACAAATCAAACATTTATATTGTTTTTTGTTAACACTTTTGTGCCAATACTTTGTCTCTCAATTAATATAAACTATTCTTATGTCAAATGTATATAAATCGATAATAATTGTCTCCTTTTGTTATTAACAATCAATAGTTTTTGTTGGAAATTCTTCTTAAGAATTGATTCAAAGGTAATTTATTCTTAAGCCTAAGTAGGAGAGCATGTGTGGTATGTCTGTCTGCCAGTGCGCTGAACGGTGTCTGCCATCTGATGGTATTCGGCACCGAATAGACTGTTTGCGTGGCTTAAAGTCTGATTCATTTCTGATTGTCTTTGTCTGAGTCTATCAACTGTTTTGTCTGTTATATTGTGTACAGTATTAGTGATTAGTTTATTATTTTTAACAATATTTACAATTAATTAAACCAATTAAATGACACAACAGTTGTGTTGTCATTGATTTTGGCCAACGATTAGACAAAACAGTTATTAATTTGTATTATAATCCAAATCAGTATTTATTAGAAAATTGTTGTGTTTTTATTTGAAATTTATTTGTGTTTAAAAATAATTATTTATTTATAGAAAACAATAACTTATTTATTAATCAATTATTTATTGGAAGAAAGAGTAATATAATTAATATAAGAGATAATTATTATTTGATTTAAACGACTGTCAACTCATTCAAAGTGTAAACCAATTGAAAAAATCAATCGCTAATCAAATCCAAGACTTAATTATTTTAAGATTAATTAATTAAATAATAATTGAATCAAACGATTATCAATCACTTAAGGGATTCTTCCGGCGCTCGATTCAGAAGCAAATTGAATACCGTTGTCTCAGAGATGGCAAATGTCTTGTGATTCGTCTGAACCGCAACCGTTGCCAGTATTGTCGATTCAAGAAATGTTTGGCCGTTGGGATGTCTCGCGACTGTATGTCTACTTCTTTTTAATTTATTATCTCATTTTTAGATCCAAAGATTACCAACAAAAACACAGAAACAGACTTTTTGTCACTTTTTTCTTATTAATCGGAAATTTGGATAATTTATCAAATTTTAAAACCAAAGAAAAAACTTATTTTCTGTTGACTTAAACTCTTATCTAATTATAGACCACTTTATGAATTGCAAACATTAAAAGATTATAAGACATCTCTTTTTTGTCTCAGTTTTTTCTAAACTTTTCAGAGATATTGAGATAAGTGTTATTTGACTCTTAATTTCAATCTGACATCAAATATACCAACGATTAAAGCTATTTCTCAATAATTAAGTCTTCAGTTAAGTTTCAATTAAGTCTTTAATCCAAAGATATTGTCTCTAAAAAAAGTTTCTTCAATTAATTGATTTTTTTTAAATGTTTTATTAAATCTTTAAAAGTGTGAAAAACTCATTACTTTTATTCAGATCTTAAAAAACATTTGAATTCAATTATAAGAAAGACTTTTATTGACTTATTTGCATAACTATTGCCATTAAAAAAGTTTTAAAACAATTATTTTCAGACTTTTAATACAATCTGAAAGTCTATCCGAAAATACATTCTTCTTCTTCGGTATAGTCTTTCGGTTGTTTGCCTTAAATTTCTGTTTATAACTAATAATAATATCTTAATTTAATTTTAATAAATGACTATAAAACCCGAGCCCTTGGAATGACTCCAAATATTTGTTGTCACTAAGAAATGAGTTATTCTTTATTCAGATTTTTGTCTTTAATGTAATGTTTTTGGCACTTGTTTTCAGTGATATCTTCTCTTCAATAGTTTTTTTGTTTTAATTTTAGAAAACGTTTACGACTTCTTCAAAGTCTAGCAATAGTTGTAAAAATCATTTTATAGGAACACTATGTTTGCAGCTCTCTATCAAATCAATATTCAAATGGCTTTTTCAGTCTAATTATTGAGAGATATATTTCAAAATTTTAAAAAACTAATCATTCATTCATTTGGTTTTAGCCCTAAAACGACAAAAACCTATTTCTGAAGTAAGTCTTTCAGGAAAAAAGATATTTTTGTATTCATAACTGAAAGTGAACTTAAACTCTGCGAAGACCTTAAACTTGAAGACTGTCTCCAGAGTTGAGTCTTCATTAATGCAAACAACTCTTCTGTCTCTTTAAACCATAAATTAGTTGAGAGTTATTTTAAACGTCGATTGCTATTAACAGATAAGATATTGAGTCAAACATTAAGTCAAAAGTGTTTTTTCACAAAATATTAACTTTCATTCGCTTCGAGTATTGAATGGAAGGTACTCTCAAATGATTGTTGTTTTTGTTGGCAGTAAATCATAATTTTGATGATTAACTATGAGTTGAATAATATTTTGTGCTCTTTTTTGTGGACACACAGCAGTTAGATACGGACGCGTCCCTAAACGCTCCCGAGAGAGGACAGACGAATCACGAGTTACTCAATCGGAGGCAGACCAATCTTCGAGAGACGTCGAGAACAAACAGTTGGCGATGTATGACATTATTCTAACCATATCTCAGGCACATCACGCCAACTGTGCCTACACTGAAGAGAAGACCAGGGGATTGATCCGAAAGCCCGCAATTTTTGTCAGTATTTTTTAATTAAGTTTTGTTCAACTTTTTAATTAAATGTTTTTAATGATATCCAGAGTCTGGATGACTATCAAACCGGTTCTGCGAGCGAAGACTCTCCCACTTCCAATACGGGCTCTGCAGCCGATTCTCTGGAACAGCAGAAGATAGTAATGTGGCAACACTTTGCTGTACTTGTGACCCCTTCCATACAAAGAGTTGTCGAATTTGCGAAACGCGTTCCCGGTTTTATTGATCTGTCACAAGACGATCAGCTGATCCTAATTAAGTTGGGATTCTTCGAGATCTGGTTGGCTCACATCTCAAGAATGATTAATACAGTGGACAATACGCTGACGTTTGCCGACGGCTCTTATATCACTCGACAACAAATGGAACTCATGTTTGACGTAAGAGTTAATTAAGATATCTTTCGGTCATTTATTAATCATTTTTATTTGTTTTTATTTTCGAAATTATCTGTTGTTTTATCTGTTTTTTGTTGTACCGTATCTTTGAATGACGTCCTCTTGTTTTCGAATTTATTTTAACGGATTTAATCGGAATTGACTGCATTTCGCGTTCATTTAATCATAGCATGAGTTCGTTGCCGCCATTTTCAACTTTATGGTCGTCTTAAATAACCTGCAACTGAACGACACCGAAGTCGGACTTTTCGCTGCCATCGTTTTACTCCAATCAGGTATTTGTCGAAAAAGTGTTTCCTTTAAACAAGTAGTTAATAGTTGTCTAAAATATAAATTAGTTATTCAAATGTTGTGGAAATTATTTTCGATCTTTTGATTAATGTTTTCCTTAACTTATTTGACGTAAAATTTCTGACAAAACATTGATTAATGTTTTGATAATTCATTTTTTCGGTTCAACACAAATGCTTTGATATAATCAGTGATAGGTTTGTGGTTAAGATAATTGAGTTTTGGTTCTCTTATCCAATATATTTGCAAACTTTTATTGTCTTTCTGTTTGCATTCAATCAATGAAATAATGGCAACAATTCTTTCAAAGAGTTCTTATCCTAATGTAGTCAAAGATTTTGTTTAAAAATATCAGATAATTGTTTCGAGGTTTTTGTCTGAAAGAAAATAAACAAAACCTATTTGTTTCTGTTCTTCTTCTACTACTTCTTTATTGATAAGTGGAGTGGTATATAAACGATGAAATTTATCTTAAATTTATTGGTTTTTCAGAGAGAAAAAAGGGTTGAAAGTTGAAGATAAATGTCTTTTGAATTTAGATTTGTTGAAACGCTTACATTAACCTTCGCTTTTGTCTAACAATTATGCGATACTAATGTTTCGTGACTTTTATTACTCAAAAATTCTTTATTTGGTTATGTCTTACGTCTGTTAAACTCTGTATAAAATATATATTAGACTCAGAGTCTTGAAGAAGAACTTATTTATTTTATAACTCAGTATTACTCTTAGCCTTTCCTTTGAAGCCATTAGAGATTTGTTATATAATTTAGTTTTCTTTATAAATACTTAACGTCAACATTAAGAGCAAAAGAAATGAGAAATCCATCGAATATTTGGTTTCACTATAAAAAAAAACTTTCAATTAGTAGTAAATGTTTTTTTTTCTTATAATTTTCGCGAATAGTGTCCTAACTTTTGGTTTTTATATTTATTTTTATTTATTTTTTCCATTTATTGAGTTTATTATATATCATTCAATTGGCGTAACATTCATTTGAAATCTCTTTTTTTTGCTTCAATCGATTCTCTCATAGTTTTTAACGCTTTTTTCACTCTTCTCCTCATTTTTTACTGAATGTAATTTAGTTTATGAGAAAAAAAAACTTGATTTTCAACTTTTCTTCTCTCACATGGGTTAGGGTTTGCATAAAATTACATAATATTGCAGTGAATTCAAAAATCTTATATTAACACGAGTGAAGTGAAGGTCTTCCAAAAATGTATATTTTTATTAATAGATTCATTTCAAAGATGAGATGAAATTTATTTTTCTTAACACAAATGTCTCTAATATTAAGTAAACATTTGTTGAGAAATCGTTTTCTTATATATTGTGTAAAAGCAAACAAATTCTGGTTCGCAAAGAAAAGAGTGTCTGTTCTCTTGTCAGTCGATGACATTGAATGGCATTGAGGACCTCCACTCTTAGTTATCAGACTATCAATGATTTAGTTATTACTGTCATTAAATGAAAAGAGCTTTCGATTAGATTTAATTACATTTTACTCATTCAACTCTGACTTATATGGAAGTGAATGTCATTTGATTTGAACTTTACTTATAGAGCGATAGAGTCTTCTTTGATATGATTTTGCAATTGTTTAACAAAAGTCATAATTTATTTATAAATATTATTAGAATTTTGTTTGATTTGAATGTAATCTAATGTTTGTTTTGTTGGGCGGACAGAGAGGTCGAGTATATATGACACCAAAGCAATAGATCACAGTCAGGAGAAACTGATGGAAGCGCTGAAACTCCAGATAGGACGTAATCATCCAACAGATCCGCACACTTTCCCGCAGCTGATGATGAAATTGCCTGAACTCCGGTCTTTAGGTTCGAAACACTGCCATCATTTGCAATGGTTTAGAGCCAATTGGACTCGACTCAAATTACCCCCACTTTTCGCTGAGATCTTCGATATACCAAAATGTGAAGAAGAAATGGTAGTCCAATAACTCAGGAGCGGAGTTTACTTATGGTATTCTTTTTTTAGATTTTAATTTTGATTTATTTGACTAATAATCTGTTGTTTTGTTTTCAGTCAAATTCGGTGAAAAATATGATTATTTAAGCAAATATTGAACGAAAAGTTATTATTTAAATGTTTTGTTGAATTAATTGACAATTTATGGCAATTTATATCGACTTTAATCTCAAGATATGGTTATTTCGGAAGACATATATCGCTTGAAAAGAATCGTTAGAAAGAAAAATGAAATATTATTTAATAATCTATTATTAGTCTAAACAAAAGAAAACCCTTTTTATACTTCTCAACAAATTTTAATCGCATTCTTGTCTTTACTCGTCATTTGTCTCTTCACTCGTAAACCAATGGCAACAATGGTTTTGTTTATCGGAATTCCGGAGTTATTTATTTATTTTGTATTTAATTAATTGAGAAAATATGTGGACATTCGGTGGAAATCATTAGAGAAAAACGCTATAAATCACAACAATTATTACTTAATTTATAATAATTTTTACGGTGAATAAGAACTCTTTCATTAGGACTCAGAACACAACCACTCTTTCGATTTGTATATCCAAATGGACTCCACTTTTTCGACTTTTCACTCGACTTTTTCGACTCTTCTATTCATTTGTTTAGTGTTTTTACTGAAAATCAAGAAAAAGACAACTTTTTCACTAAAATATCAATTGAATTGAAATCAATTCTTATAAAAACCATTAATTCATTCATTCGATTCTCAAATTCATATTTAAATATATATTATATTTAAAACTCTGAGAATTTCTTTCTTTTTTTAAGAAAACTCTTTTATCAAATAAATATTTAATTGAATATAGAATTGAAGTGTTTTTGTCCTCTATTTCTGACAATTTATTTGTGTTTATATCTCAAACATTCGCCACATTTTTATTATAATTAATATATATTTTGATTTAAATGTGCATTAATTTTGTTTTTCTGTTTAATTGTATTTATATTTGAATTTTTTTTGTCCGAAATTCATATTTTTTTTATTATTATTATTAAGTTTTAATTATATATAAGGTGTAGGGCTTTGGACACACACTTTATGAGACAGAATATCGTTTGTTTCATACAAATTGAGACAAAAACCCATTAATTCTTATCATTAATTCAATTGTGTTTTTAAAAAGTGGCGGAAGAAATGACTTTTACTTCTGTTTTATGTATTTTATAATATATTTTAGTCTCACTTTAATTACATTTCAAATGAGAAACAAATAGTCAACAAATCAACAAATTTTAGAAAAAACGACAATTATTTTAGAGAAGAAAAACTTGAGAACAAAATTAAAATTATTTATTATTTAATTATTTAAAAACTTTGATTTAGAATCAAGTTTTTCGGTCACAAAATCTCTTCTTCTCTCAAATCTATGTTTTGTTTTTTATTTAATTAGTTTTCGTTTTGGTTTTTAATCTAAGATTTTCGATAATATGTGTAATTCATAGATATATTTGTATTAATTATATAATGAAGAGAGTATTGGACGAAAAAAACAAAGCGAAACACAACCAACAAATTTACTGCCAATTGTAAACATTCCCTTCCCTTTCATCTCACGTTTTACTTAATTTATTTGCGATTTTAAATAAAAATCGACAAAATTTCTCTCTCTTTCTGTCCTTTTATTTAATTTAAATATAATTTCTGTTTTCATTAGTTTTTGTCTAAATTATTGTTTTTACAAAACAATTCTCAGTCTTTCACTATATTCTTGCAACTCTTTTCTCGAAATTATGTCTGAGTTCCGAATTCTTATCCGATTATGTATTGTATTTCTGAATCAGTTTTCAATTTGTAAAATAAAATTCATTTCTTTTTTTTATCAAATAATTAGTTCTGAAATTTATTCTCAGTTCTAAAGAGAAAAAAAAAACTTTTAATTAAATGTAAACTAATTTATAGAAACTTTTCAATAATTGAATAAAATTTGAATTAAAACCAATTGATATAAAGGTTTTGGAACTCATTTTTTCATCTTTTCTGAAGAAAGATATTTATTATTTCGTTTGCATTCCATTTAGAATTTAAATTGTCTTTAATTAAATAGATTTAAACAATTTATATAAGATTTATAATGACTGACAACTATTGTAACGAATTTACAATTTATTACTAAATGTTTTTTCTATTGAAACTAATTTTTATCAATCAATTGATTTGTTTGTCATTTGTATAGAATTTCTTAAAGTTTTATCGTTTAATCACTGATTTTGAGTTAATTTTTCGAGAAATTAAACCAATTTTGTGGTCAAAAAATGAATTATTCCAAAGAAAGTCAAATCAAATAACAAATTAATCTAATATTTAATTTTTGATCCCTTATTCAATAGTTTAATCTGAGTTTCAGGTGTTTATACACTTGGAATACAAATATATTTAATTATTGGTTAAAAACATTTTTCAATTTTAATGATCTGTAAATAAAAAAAGATTTTTCACAAAATTTGAATCAATTTTTTCTCGAAAAATATATTCTAATTGTTTATAACATATTCGACTGTAACTCAATTATTCAATAAACAATTGAACAAGGTTATATTCTGCATACCTTTATTTATCAAAAGCCTGTATTAGTTGGGATGGAAGGGTGAGGACATCATCCCCTATGAATAACTTTATTTGAAGGAAAGGTATATCAATTTAAATACTTTGTTAAAAACTTATTTATTATTTTAAAATAAAATAATAGCGAAAATACAATGATTTATAAATATATTGAATATTTAGCGTAAAATAAATTTCAATTACTTTGAAGATTACATTAAATAAAATAATTATATATTATATAAATTTAATGTCATTTTTATGTGAATTTCATAATTGAATTGATAGAAGAAAATAGTATTAATATATTTATACAATTATTCGTAAAAATAAAAGGTTTGCTTCAAAGGCACCGATAGTTGCAAACAAAAAAAATTAAAATATTAATTAAATATAAATATATTTAAAATTATATAAATATATATATAGACTGTAAGTAAATATAAATAAGTATTTCTTTGATTTGATTGAGAAATGTCTTTCATTTCGATTTAAAATGAATGTCTAATTATTTCCTTGGAGTGGAAACCAATCGCAGGTCTCATTTTTGAGGTCTAATTTGCTCAGAATAATATGAGCACCGCCTAAGAGTACGTTTTCAGTGACTCTGTCGTAATCCCAGACCGAAACCTTTGGATATAATTAGTCTAACAATCATTTAAACAAAGATTTTTGAGAACAAACCTGAAGTGTCTTTTGTTGTAGTCTTTCGAGTGGTATTCCGGTGTAAACAATCATTTCCATAAACGTTGGATGACATGACTTATTGACGACTCGAGTCTTCCGTTTTGTATATTTATTCGGATCCGGAATTAAATAGGTTTTGACGTAACAGTCGGGTGCAGCCGAACGGCTAGAATGAAGGTTCTTTGCGTGCATTATCATTATCACTAATGACATGTTTTTATAGACAATCGATAGCTTCACCTGACCACTGATTGTTGGTCCGTATAGTGTATCGCGACGGCCAACACTAAGAGTTGAAGTGCTGGCAATATTGCCTGTGTTTACAATTTTCAATTAAATCATTTGAAAACAAGTAATCAAAGAATACTAAACAATATATATTCCGAAACTTTGTTATTGTCGTAAAAACTTATGATATGTGACAGACCTGAAGGCGATGTAATACTGATTGTATTGTTTTGTGCGCCCTCCTGGTCCCGAAGTAACGGATGAAAGAATGTGTATACAATGTCTGCGTGTGATATCTCTTGTGCCAAAAGCATCAAACCTTTGATGAAGTGATGGATTTCATTCATCCGCTGCAAAGCGGCGTCTCTTGTGTTCGAACGGATCAGATTCGAAGGTCGCGGCAAAACGTGAAACTTCGCCAACGGATACAAAGAACTGAGCTTTTCGTTGAACTCTAAGAATTCCCGATATGTTCGATGAACAAAACTGGGATCCGGTTGAAACTGACGGTCCACTCGGAGGACATAATAATATACTTTTCCCACTTCTGTTTCATATTTCTTATAGCAATCCATTACTTCTAAATTAGTGATCTCTCCATCAGATTCTTTGGTGAATTTTTTTGGAATGAATGACAGCAACATCTGGTCGTTGTGGTCACCCGTGAATCTAAACAAAAAGGATCAGTCAATAATCAAAAACAGAGAAAAGCGAACCTCATTTGAGCCAAATTGTGAATAAAGAAATTAAACTTGGTGAAACGCGACCGCAATGACTCTTCAATCATTCGAGTGAATTGTGACATCGCCTCTGATTCGCTCAGACCCGGCATAAGTGCTCTATGAATGTATTTAACCGCTTCGATGTCGAGACCAGAGATGCGGGAAGACATCATTAATGAAAAAAGTGATAATAAAAAGTTTCCGTTCTTTCGAAGCAAATTAAAGGCCTGACAGCAAAGATCAATGAAGAACTGGAACTGTTTCGATGGCTTATCGCCACTATTAATAACATAAGCCATGTCTTGAGTTAAAACAAACGCCACCCGATCTCTTTTGAAGCCTTAAATATATAATGAGTCAACTGATTAGTGAATAGTTGACAGAAAGTCGAGCGAAAGACATACCCGCCATCATCTGTGAGTCCCCCAAAAACTTCCCGAAATCAATATGGAAGAGATGACCGCTTGTGGTCAGCATTATATTGTCATTATGTCGATCACAAATCCCTAACAAATAGGTGGCCACTGAATATCCAGCGCAGGAATACATAAAATTCTCGACTGCTTTTATATATTCTAATTCAGAAGTGTTATGCTTTTTGAGCCATTCGGCTATTGGTCTATCTTTGAAGGAACCGGTCAATCCATGCTCCAATTGGATCTTTCGAAGGGTCTCACTGTTGCGCACCATTTCTATCATTCCTTTCTTGAAATCAGTGGCAATACATCCAAATGTAATCATTCGTAAGTCAAGACCAGCTTTGAGCCAAACTTTGTCCATAATTTGGATCATTTGCATCGAAAGCATGTCTTGTCTCAAATCATCGCCAGCTTTGAAAATGGCTTCCAATGCCGAAGAAGAGGTCTTTGTGTCCGGATTTTTGAATACAATTTTGAGGGGCAATGAGTTCGAAGGGAAATACGAACAAAGTTTTACATCCAGACTACAAACACTCATAGAGGGAGAAAGGGGTAGAACTGTCGGGTTTTCGACCTTTAAATTGATATAATTAAGTAATCAGTCAATTAATTTGTGACTAATTTAAGATAATTTACCAAAAAGTCATTAACGGATTCCAATTCCATGAGTAAAGTATGAAGTCTTTGCGATTCTTTAGCGGACTTTATGTGATCACAGATAGCCGACAGAGAACTGCAAAGGTTTTCCTGTCTGTCAATCATTATGTTTGTCGACTGTCCACTAATAGCCAAAAGTGAGTTCAGATATATTCGCGAACGATATGAGAAGGTCTGGTCATTGATATTGCATTTAAGGATCCAATAAAAGTAATGGCAGACACGGACTGAGGACAGACAGCTTTCTAATAAAAACCATATTAAAGACGAATCGATGTAAGCGTCAAAACTAAATCAATATTTAAATTAAATACAAATTCAATAGTTATTTAATTGGAGATCAATTACCGCAACGCCTGAACGAGTTGTGGCAGAAAATCGCACAATTCATCCGATGATAACTTCTTAAGCCATTTAACAGTCATTTGTCTGATGTGTATATCGGGAAATGATGGCAACAATAACTGCATTGAATCAACGGGTGATAGCGGTGACCAGTGCTGAACCATTGCATAAATATCAGCCAAAGCTGAATATTCCCACGAATGTGAAGATAATAATACTTTGGGAAGAGCTTCAGCGCAGTCGTAAAGATAGTATCTTCTGTCCCACAATTGTTCTCTGTCTCCACAAGACATCGGTTCCAAAGGATTTCGATTTAATAATTGAAATAACTCTGTCTGAGTGGCGGAGTCGAGTGAATTGATATTTCGCCGCAATTTAATTGAAACATCACTGGTTTTGTCCCAAACGACGCGCGGAAATATTATTTCGTAATCCATTTCGGGAAATGTTATGTGAATTATAGGATTTGTCCGCTCGAAACAAGTGGTGTTCACTAACTTTTTGTCACTTTCTATATTAAAATCAGATGAGTTTATCCACAGAGGAATCAAATACTGTCCGTCCGCTAAGATGTGTTTGTAGTCAAACAATAACATTGAGCCGATCCCTAACTCTACCGAAGCTATAATACAAATCAAATAATGACTCGATTTCAAGAAAATTACAGAATTGCTTACATTCTTGACTATTGTTCCCATTATTGTTGGAAGTGTTCGACGACAAAGTGTTTACTTCAGATTGTGTGATATTTTTAATACCAATTAGAGTCAGTTGGAGTTTGACTTCACGGGGAAGGTTAAAGATAGGCCACTCCACTTGCAACCACTCGTCGATTGACAACCGATAGAAGAATGACTTCGAAGGACTGACTATTTTTGAGTAACAAGTCGTCAACTTATGATTTCCGTGAATTAATTGCAATTTTATCTGTGAATCAAACATTTGTATTGATTAGAATTTAAGACAATTAACAAAATTTATTTATAGATTACTTTGAATTCTTTATAAGTGTTCAGCCATTCGGGTTGTAATTGAGAGCAAACACCGATATGACAGACCAGAGTATCCATTGATGAAGAAATATCTTTTTTGGTCTTCCTTTTGTTTAATTGTAATAAATCAGAGCTAATATCGAACTCAACCGGAAATGCCTGAGAATACAATCGGATCAGTTGTGTTAAGGAAGTTCTTAGTTTGAGTAAAGCGTGGTCTAAGATCTCCCACAACTTTGAGTCCAAGTCAGGAATCGATTGGATTCTGACTTCAGTTGAGTTGTCTTCTGAGGCAGTGATTGAATCGCGTTTATAGGTCCCAAACGCTTTACACAACTGTTCGAAATTAGTGTACGATTCGGTCAAACCTATTGTCTCCAAAGAAGATAATAGGCTACAAATCGCTTTCGTTGTTTGAATAATACATTGCGGTTGAAGTTGTCCGCCGCCCGACACTACAAATAACACAACAAATCAGTAAACAAAACAAAATGAAGATCTCTCTAAACAATAGGTATTACTTCTGGCGTCTGCTCTCAATTTAGTGATTTCTCGATCAAAGTTTTCTAACAAAATATTTATCTTTTCTGCACTCAAGTCATTGAATTTGCAGATAATTGCTTTCGGTATAATATCTTCGACAGTAAAGTCGATGTTCTGGTCGTCTTTTAAAGTTCGAGCGAACGGTCGACTCAAGTCTTTTATGTGAATTAAGCTCAAGTGAACATCTGTATCGAGTTTATGGCACTGGTGTACGTATGAGTAGTTGGCCAACACTGAATCGGCTGCAAAATATTCGGTCAATCCATACACTTTGAGAAGATAGTCGTCCATTTTTACCTGAAATTTTAGACAATTGTATTAAGAATGGACTCAGAATTTAATTAAATTGGACTGACATCAGCAGCGTCTTCAACAAGAGTACAGATGACATGAGATATGATGTGCTCAACGCTAGTGTTTACATTA
>JAQGCE010000183.1:0-15637 GCA_034699185.1 Eupelops torulosus
CAAATTTTCAAAATTTTTTGAAATTTTCGCAACAATGGGGGGGGGGTGGGGGGGTCCAGACATGCGAAGCCATATATATTCCATTTTTTTTTGCAAAAATGGAATTAAAAATTCTAGACTTTAAATGAATAGAATTTCTATGCATTTAATGAATGAATATTTTGTGTAATTATAGCAAATGATTAGTGAATTGATATTAATTATGAATTTATACAAAAAAAGAGAAATAAATTCATTAAAACTGTTATAACTGTAAAACGTGGCACAAAAAAAACCTATGAATTAAACATTTTTAAAAAATAATGCATTTTTTGATAATTTGTTTATCATTTTAATCGTTATTGAAATGTATTTTACACATAAAACTGAAAATTGTATTATTTGCTCCTTTTTTGGACAGAATTAAAGCAGGTTTAGCACAGAATTTGTTTGTCAATTATCGGGCTCAGGTAAGTATTCGCATGGTACCACTTTGAACAAGAGCTGACATATTCTTGTAATAAATTCTAAGAAAAGGTAATCAATGAATAATCTGAAAGAGTTGTCACTGCAATCACTTACTGATCAGATTAGGAAATCTCAATTTATAGACCACAAATGGGTAATAGACGGCCACTCCTGATATTAAATAGACAAAGGCGTAAAAATATTCGATTTGAGGGTCGTCTACAATCGGAGCTATGACCAGATATATCGAAATGAAGAATACAATTATGGGAATACTCAGATGAACCTATTCCGGGCGAAACATAATTATTAGAATTACTTCTTATAAATCACTTTTTTGTGTAAATAATAGATATTTGAAGTATTTTTTGGTCTATTTTTAAATACATTTCTTTAATGAAAGTTTTTTTCAGTGAAATTATTTGCTCAAAATATAGCATTTTCTCATTTATTTTATTGTTTGATAGGTTATTTTGAAAAGCTTTCAGAGGATTAAAAAATATTTCATAAACTTTCTCTCAAATAATACTCGACTTTATCTGACATTAATATAAATGACTGAAAATAAAGCAGAGTTTCATAATATTAAATGTTTTTCCCATAAGTGGAACATAAATTGTTTTGTGATTTTCAAAAAACCTGTTAATCCTTTTGACAACTGAAGAGAATATTCTGGTTCTAAATTAAAAACTTTTTTATTAATTCCTTGTTTATTCATTTGCTTCTATTTTTTGTGTTGTAATTCTTGACCCATTTTATTGATTTTTGTGCAAAACATTAGCTTTTATTTAGTTGTTATTGAAGTGAGAAAATTAATGTAACTTGCTTTGTATGGCCTCGTTCTGTCTTTATAGGGAGATTTGTAGCGCAAAATGATGAGGGCTAGCATGGTAGCACCATAGAATAGCCAAGCAGTGAAACTGAAGAAGTCTATCAAACTTTCAATATTTCCTGGGATTACCATTAATACTGAAATTTATTTCAATAATATATTTAGTTTTCATTTGACTTTCAAATCGATTAAACTTTTAATTACTTGAAAGGAATGCATTGAATATGAGTGCTGTGGAAGGGGTGTATCGATGCATATCTACAAATGATAGCACATCTATTAAATGTCCCTCACGTGCCGCTGCAAAGGCCAACCTATTAATTAATTAATTTTTAAATAATTATTGAATTTGGGGACAAACTTTCATACCTTCCACTTGTAAAACATGAGCCATTTCCAGCACCGAATGATGAGAGAGCCACTGATATTGGCATTATTATGGCTGCGAACCCCAATACATGAGTTCCCCAAGTCTTTAATCAAATTAAAAACATATCTGAATAAACGAATTAAAGACATTTGAAGAATAAAGGGTTATATACCACCGCCACGGCATCAGAAGAGAGAATCTCATCGGTAGTCATCACAGTCTAAACAATTTATTTTTAGAAATTTATTTAATTTTATGCAATAAGTGATTAGTTGTTTATACCATATATGAGATGTTTACGAGAACATAGCACACCGTCACAATGGGAATGCCACATATAATGGCCAGTGGAAGATTCCTAGGAAGCAATAATTTAAGTTATCTTGGTCAAATACAAGGAAAGATATTACCGGAAAGGATTAATTAGTTCTTCGGTGACATAGTTAAGGTTATTCCATCCATCATAAGCCCAGAGTCCACTATAGAAAGCGGTGGCGATGTCTGAGAGTCTGAATTTGGATCCATGAAAGCCCTTCGAAATGAGTTCAGTATTTCCTTTAAACAAATGAACGATTCCTCCGATGACTATAATAATGATTGCGAGCAGTTTGGCGGCAGTGAAAATATTCTGAGTACTGGTCGCTAAGTTAACGCTATAGCAGTTCACATAAGTTATGGTAACTGTAATGTCAACCAAAAAATATATCTTATATTAGGAATGTTTAAGACGTACCGCTACTTAAGAGTTGGTTTAAGACACACAACAGTCAAACCAGTTTTGATGGATTGAGTGCTGCATTGAATTTAACGTTAAGTTACGGTGGAGTACATACCAATAAAAAATATGGTTATGAGCTTGATTACCCAGGCGTCTGGACTGCAATTCATGAAGAATGGCTGAACGATGTACTCGCTCAGAGTCATGCAAATGATGGCCAGCATTGCCGGCTTCAGAACAAATACGGATATCCATGAAAAGAGAAAAGCTAATAGACCTCCAAATGACTCCAAAATATATGAATATTCAGCACCGGATTTGGTTATCAGTGTTCCCAACTCTGCATAACATAATGCGCCTAACAATAGATAATCACTTTTAGACATTCAAAATATAGACATTCAAATTGATTACCCAATAAAGATATGAGTCCGGAACCCATCCATATTATTAAGCTCAGACCAACGGAACCAGACCTTTGGAGAACACCCTTTGGAGATACGAATATTCCACTTCCTATGAAATAAATTTTATTTCTTATTCTTTAGTTTTATTAAATTTTTATGAAATTCAATGAATTGAAAGTAAATTCGGAAAATTATTTTTCGATCAAATTATTGATTGAAAATCATTTTTGACAAACAATTATTATATACTTGAATTGGATTATCCAATGAATAAAAGCTTTTATCAATTAAATGAGAGATCCGTCGAATTGAAAGCTTTTATCCGAAATCCAAATCAAATTATATTATATTATATGAAAAGAAATAAATCTTATTTGAAAGCAATCTTTATGTTAAGAAAAATTGTTTTCTAAGAACCGATAATTAGTTTTTCAAATCTATAACTCATACCAATCATTGTGCCGACAATAAGAGCAGTACCACTGATGAGTCCAACTCTTCGTTTAAGACCAACAATGGATACATTTCCTTCAGAAATATGTCTTGGCTTAGCATCAATTGCTCTTCCATTTCCGTCAAACAACTTTTGAACAATTCCTCCATTACTGGTCACTGAAATCCAATTCAGACATTCAAACAAACTATTAATCAAATTAATTGACATAAATATTACGAATGGCTTCAGTGTCTTGTAATGAGATCTTCTTTTTCTTCTTTTGAGACATATCTTCAAAGTTATGATTCTTTTAATCAAATTATTGAATGAAACGGATTTCTCACACAATCAGTCTTTCCCTTCAATTCTATGACAAAAATAACAAACTTTAATCAATTTTTATTGAATTTTCATCAATTCTTTTAAGATTATTAATGATTTGAAAAAACAATGAAGTGATCGATGGCTTAACATTAGATATAATTTCTTGAAAAAATATATGACGTAAGTCTTGACGTTCATTTGTTCTTAGCAAACGATGTGACAATAAGAGCAAAGGATAAGGGTAATTTAATGCCTCAAATAATCAATTTGTTTTCTTTATTGTTATTTGAAGTTAACTCGAAATACCAAAATTGAGTTCAAAATTAATAGAAAGTTGAGTTTATGGAAGCCCTAAATCTATTTATATTAAAATTTTCTCTTTTATCATAAAATATGAAAATAAAGGCAAACAAATCAATAAAAAGTCAAACACAGAATTTGCTATAAATTATAGATTTTATGGATTGTTCCATATTTTATGGATTGTCTTATTTATTATCTGAATAATGAATTTGAAGTAAATCTTATTTTCAAATTACTCTTTACTAAAATTAGATATAAATCTCTGGAGAGAAGAATAGCGTCACAAATGGTATGCAACAGATTTCATATCACAGACGATAAAAGA
Source organism: Eupelops torulosus (assembly GCA_034699185.1). Lineage (NCBI taxonomy): Eukaryota > Metazoa > Arthropoda > Arachnida > Sarcoptiformes > Phenopelopidae > Eupelops > Eupelops torulosus. The sequence continues at coordinate 4,163 of JAQGCE010000183.1, forward strand.
ATTAGAAAACAGAAGTAATGATTTGTAACGTCTAAAGTAAGCAAGGTATAATCACAAGGAATATTAAACTATTGAAATAAGAAACCATTGTAATTGAAAATTGAGTGAACAATTGCTATATTCCATGCTATGTTTAATATGAACATGCTGTTTTATGATCACATTTTTCTTACTTAATTAACCAGGCTAAAATAATTTTATGGTTTGGCCATAACTGGCCTTAACTGTGCACAACTCAGACAACAATATTTAGATTAGTATCGATTAGAATAAAAATGTGCTGAAAGTCATAAATAATAAGAATAAATTAACCTTTCTTGTTTTAGACTCACTTTCATTGCTGAAAAAACAAAAAAATAAAACCATTTGAAAGATTGTGTACTGAACTAAATAATAGATTTGTGAGACTGGAGTTGAGCCAAATCGGCGAGACTTGAACTGTGGGTTTGTATTCAAAAATATATATTACTTTTCAATTCAAGCAAAGGTTTTAGTGGTAGAAATTGAGTCATCCCTTGTCTTATAATATATTTCGGGAGGCTTTTAATAATTTTGATCTGTTTTCAACTTTTTTCTTGTATTCTAAACATTTAAATCCCAAAACTATTTAGAGTAAAGACTACTTCATAGGATAGAGTTCTCTTTGGCTCCAAGAAAATTAAATTCAATTATATTTGAATGCATTTATATAAAACATCCATTGTAGTTGACTTATAATGATTATAAGCAAGAACAATTTGTAAATACACAGAATAATTATGTCAAACAAATTATAATGACTTCATTTCTATAATCAATATTTAAATATTTATTTCTACATTTAAACCAATTATTTTGATATAAGTTGTCATTATATCAGTTAATGGTTTACTCACAATATTTGTTAGTTTATTTCGGAAAATAACAATCTTGCAAAATATCATTTACTCATTTTATTCTCCTTTTTCTTCATTTTTTATTTCACACATAATTTATCAGAACTTAAGTCATTAATTGATTAATTCAATCAAAAAGTTAATGGATTAGATTAAAAACATAAATGTTCAATTATGTTTCTTCATTGGCTTATTTCTAAGCATGATAAATCTATTTCAAATTGAGGAAATAAATTTAAACAAACCCTTTGCCTTTTTATTAAATTAATAAACTTGTAAACCTAAATATTTATATTATGTTATATTAAATTAGTTTAATTTAAATAAAATAAACATTACTTACGAATAAGCGATGAAATAATTGAATAAAATTTCAATCAATTAAATCAAATATACTTTGAATTGAATAATGAAGAAAATTCAGATAATCAAGATCATTGCAATGGTATTAATAGAATTCATTTTCTCAATTGATTTATTGAATAATAATTAGAATAAATGGTGTAATAAATAACACGTGAATTGATGTAAACTTTGCCAAAGAATTGGAAGTAAAAAGCGCTCAAAAGGTTTGTTGTTTGTATGAAATCAAAGCCTGTATTCCATTTGCTTCCGACTGAATCAGTAGCGGATGCTATTGTAGAGCACATCCCTTGTCAGTCATGCGCGTCATCCCTATTGACGGCATTGCTTTTGCAAATACTGCTTTCACGGAGCACTCCATAATTGGGGGCCACTACTAGAAAATAAAGCCCATTCTCTCAGTTTTTCAAGAAAAAAGTCAACAGAATTTGACGAATCCATGGCAGCCATCCATTGATTACTTCAAATGAATCACTCCTACGGCATATCACCTGCTCTTTTGCCTACTTTAAGGCACAGAATATAAACAAACCCAAAGTCAATAAGAAAAGAAATTATTTCAAAAACACAAAAATGAATGCAATTTTTAATTAATGGGTTTTCTATTGATTTTCGAATTATAATTGTATTCTTGGTTTTGTATGTTTTGTATATTCAGTGCCTATCAAATAAAATTATTTTTAATGACCAGAATATGGAATATAAGAGTCAATCCAATGACTGATAGGTTTCCCTATTTTTAGTTGATTTGAAAATTAAGATATTTTCGATGAAAATAATGGAAATAATCACAAAAGTAATAATTTGTGCCTAACTTTGAATAGATTTTATATAAATTACTAAACAATTAAGTTATTTGTTGTCAGAACACAATTGATGAGAAAAAATCAAAAATTGGCTCTTATTTTGATTTTAAATACAAATAAATTTCTGGAATAATGTCAGTAAGACTTAAATTAAAGGCAGAGACTGTTTGTTGACACAAATTCTAAATATTGTATAAAAGATTAAAATATAAATAAAGAGGAAATCCTTAGGAAATCATCTGAAAAACAGATTTAAATGAGAAATCTTTGGTCGAGAAGTGCTTTTCGAACCAAATTCTTTCGCGCGATATTTAAATACATTTTACGAATACACTGTAATCAGAGAAAACTCAATCAAATTCAGTGTATTTATCGATTGTTTACCTTTGATATAATAAATGTGATGATTGCAGCGCAGGTAAAGCTCTCAAAACAAAGGTCTGACACCAAAAACAGCATTATTTCGAAACATAAAAGAGTACATTCCAGACCATAGAAGAGAATGGCTTCGAATGAGTGGCCGTTATCTGCAATTAGTTCCAATATATATATATATATATGATATCAAATAAAAATGAATTCAAATACCGCTATAAAAGAATCCTTTGTCCCGACTGTCGACGAATTCGACGTCAAGTATTGATTCGATGGTTGACTTTTCGCGGACTATATAATCAACGTCTTTGAAATTGTGATCAATAAAACCGGTCAAAAATTTATTAATCATTAAATATGTGGGAATGAGTTTCTCTGTATCTGCTCGGGATGTCTGTGCGCCCAACGAACGCATCCGGTCACTAAGCTTGCTTAAACCGGACAAATTGGAGCGAACCCTCTGGTAATGTTCATAAATAGCCGCCGGTAAAGACATTTCAAAGGTTTGGTGGTCTGAGTTCGGCAAAAGGCCTCTTTTAGAGCACAGGTCGTTTTCTTCCCTTTCGAGCAATTCATACATTTCCAACATATTTACGTCACTCTTTCCATTAGCCGCCAATCCATGGATATAATAACCGAAACGTTTGTAAATCATTGCAAATAAACTTATCTTAAATATTAAACAATTAACTAAAGAATAAAATAAATTGAATTTGTCTTACATTACAAACAGAACACAAATCCACGAATTGATGTAATTTGTTGTTCACTAAACTCTCGTAAATGAATTTCTTGATCGCGATGTTAAGAAGAGCCAGAATCAAGAAAACTAGTGCTCCGATAGCTATTCTACAGGTTGTGCTTTGGGGAACATATCGTTGAGATTCCTGTCTCGTCAATGAATTACTTGAATCAGAAACCGATAGATTTGCGAAACCGAACCACTTATTGAAAATAATTTGAGACAAATATAAGTATTATTTGAAAATAATTGACAAAAGACTTACGTCTAAAACCAAAATGACCAGAAGTATGTGAATACTAAGACTGAGACGCCTTTGGCCGCAGAGTTCCATCCATTCATTGGCCACAAAATTGGTTCTCCAGACGGTTACGTTCGGGAATTCAATCAGAGGCTTATCGGGGATCAGCTTTGGTGATGGAGAGGTTATAGGAGAAGTTATACTCATTCCGGAACCAGAATCTGGTTTATTTGGTCGATCAGTAGATAATTTGTCGATACTTTCGTTATCAGTCAGAGTTGAGGCAGACTTTGGCCGCATTATTGCTATCAATGAAGTTGTCTCTCGTTTTTTAGGTCTCTCCCAATCAATGAAGAATATATCGATGTTTGCGATGACTAATAGTTTGTAAAATAAATGAATGGCTTTCAAGAGAAAAGCTATAATCAAATAAATGATTAAAGAAGTCTCCTGTTCTTCAGTTGGGAGTAAAGTGTGAATAACTGATTGGTTTTTGAAAACTACAAAAGTGTTGATCGCGAAGACCATATTCACAACAAAGAAGACAATCGAAAGCCATCCAAATGTGTTTATCACAAATTCAATAATAGTGAAGAAGTCAAAAGCTATTTTGCCGTTCCTCTTAGCCCAACACCAGGTCCTGAATATAGCCCATAACACAGCGGCACAGCACAAAACGCTAACACTTATCGAAAGATCTTTTTTACTCTTCCAGTCATCCATTGAATAAGTGATCAAAAACTCGATTTTGATTTCTTTATTACTCATATAATCACTTAAATAAATATTTTCATATAATATAGTGATTAATGGAGGATATATAGATCCGGTGCCGTCCTGTTTGCGAAGTCGAATATCTATTTCAATTGATTTTGCGATTCTTATGAATTTCGGGAAACTATTATTTGAATTGGGTTTTGAATCTTCAGAAGACTTTTGTATTCCTGTAATGGAATCAATCAAATAGAATCTTCGCGTCAGAACCACTGAATGGAGTTCTTCACTGGAATCAGTGTCATCGACATCGTAATTGACGGGACGTTCGTTTTTCTTTAAATTCTTGATAAGAACCGGAACCGGATATAAAGTTATCTCATTATTATTTATATTCTTCAAAAACAATTCGAAGAATATATTGTGTTTTTTGTTGTTATTCCACAAATCTTTTGTGGTTCGAACACAGGTTTGTCTAAAGTTTGTATTGAAGACAAACCCACTTTTGCTGCTCTTCTCGTTTTCATAACAAAGTTGTAATTCTTTGCTCTCGAGGTCTGAATAACCGATTAGTTGTCCGTCGATTGAAAATCTCGAAGCAATGAATTGTATTTCGTCTGTGATTTTGAAACGATTTTGAATATTGATTTGCATTAATTCGTTCTTATAATACCCCTTATAGTAAATTTCGATCTCTTGAATCAAATGATTCAAAAGAATTTTACAGATATTTGAGTCAATACTTGTGTCGTCTGAATAAGAATAATGATATAAAACGCAGAGATTGGCCAACAATTGACAGGCCGTTCGGTTTGACTCATACCTACAGTTATAAATGGCAGGTCTGGTCCGGCGGTAGAAATAGTCGGAAATGAATCGACCGCTTTTAGTGTCCAATTCTATCCATGAAATAGAGTTTAGATTTTCTCTTTTGATCAGTTGTTTCTCTGGTAAACACATTCCGTCCTCTTCTATATGTGTTTTTTCAGGACACAGGCATTCGTCGGAAGCTTTAATATAGCTTTGATGACAGGGTTGACAGGAGAGGCCATCACTGGTCTCTATCGAGTATTTGTCACATTTTTCACACTTCAAATCCATTACATTCTTATGAGTTGTGTTCAAACTTTCAACCAAATGATGGCGTTTAGGACACAAACAGACATCAGTTCCAGAACTCTGGTTTGTGTCGGATAAGCAAAGAGCACATTGAAAGCCGTTCATTGGTTTAGAACCGATGGGACACTCAGAGGTGTCATTAGAACAGAATAATCTGCCATTAGTTGACTTTTTGACTTCTGGCCGAAAACCTGGACGACAGACGCACGAAAACTTATCCTCTGATCTGATCTGAACTTTGTTTTGGTGAAAGGGATCACTGAAGAAGTGAAGGGGAGAAACACATAATTGACAATTCATTTCTTTTAAGTCGAAGAACTCATTTTCGCTACAATTTTCCGGTCGTACGAAAGGTTTGGTTGTATTACAGATTATTGGACACAACATCACAAATATTATTAATTTAATACATTTTATGACTAAATTTGTATTCATTTTATTCGATTATAATATGATTTATGCGTTGATTAATAAATTTAAACTCAATCCAAATAATGAAATGAGTAAATTGTTAAACAAAGTAATTATTTGTTCATCATTTTTAACTTAAAATCATTTTCCCAAATGAAAAAAGTTTTGTTTTGAATTTCAAATAACTCTTCACTTGGTTTCTATGGAAACACTATTTTGACAGAACAGCTGATCCATCTCTCAGTTGGTAATTAGATCTCTTATTTATCCAATTAAATCAGGAAATTGCAAAATTGAAATACTTTTTTGCATGACTATTATCCTGGAAGTTTATTTATGCTTGTTACACTAGCTGTCAATTGGATAAATTGGTTTGTTCAGATTTGTTTGATTTAAGCATGAACATTCATTAAATTGATTGTCTTACTCATAGCTTCTTCGAAATTAGATATTTATCAAATCAATGGCCAGTTTATTACCAGAGACTGACAGTGAGGATGAATTACCGAACGGGTATATCATTTATATATATATATTTGTCATTCATTTTAATTGAAATTTAAATAATTTGTCGGAAAAGTTGGGAACAAAGAGTCACTTTAGAAGGAAAGGTATTCTACGCTAAGTATTAACTTTTGTGTCAATCTTTTCAACAAATAATTGAATCGTTACTTATCTTTTAGTCATCAAAGAAAGACAACTCAATGGACACACCCTTTGACCGGCAAAAAGAAACGGGTGACCGGAGAACTACCTTTCGGTTAGTCTCTAATCTATTCATTAATTGTCTTATTTTTATCCAATCATTTAAAGGATGGGAACAACAGATACTGGAAGATGGAAATGTCATTTATGTCGAGTAAGTAAATGAAAGACAATTTATTTGTAACTAATTATTGTATTAATGACTGACAGCCATAACACCCAAAAGACCACATATACTGATCCGAGACTTGCTTTTGCTGTTGAGGACAAAGACGATGACAACGAAGATATAAAACAGAGGTTCGATGGTTCGAGTACTGCAATGGAAGTACTTAATGGACGCGATCTCACGGGAAAGGTTGTGATAATTACCGGCGCCAACTCTGGGATAGGTTTGGATACTACAAGATGTTTGGCCTCAAAAGGCGCACACGTCATACTCGCTTGTCGTGACCTGAAGAAGGCTGAAGATGCCATTGAATTAATCAAAAAATCTGTGGTATTTTTCAACTAATTTTAAAGAATTTAAGACAAATAAACGATTTTAACGATAGACTGATCCAAAACTAACGCCATTGAAGTGTGATTTGGGATCACTTAAGATTGTCCAACAATTTGTTCAGCAGTTTCTATCACTTAATCTGTAAGTCTTTACAAATAATGAATTTAATGTAATTTAATGATTATTTGTTGTCAGTCCTCTTCACATCTTAATACTGAATGCGGGAGTTGCATTTATGCCGCATTCGTTGACAGTGGACGGGTATGAAACCACATTTCAAGTGAACCATTTGTCGCAATTTTATTCAACAAAACTATTGGAACAAAAACTGATCGCTTCCTCACCGGCCAGAGTTGTTTTGGTCTCTTCTGAAAGCCATAGATACAGTAAAATGAGTATCGAAACCCTGAGTGAGGACTGGTTATCGCCATCGCCTCTTAATTTTATATCATTAGCCGCTTATAATGACTCAAAATTATGTAATATTTTGTTTTCAAACGAACTGAACGCTCGACTTTCCAACTATGGAGTTGTCAGTAATGCCTGTCATCCGGGAAATATGATCAGCACAGGTCTGTCTAAGAATTGGTGGATTATGAGACTCCTCTTCGCTTTTGTAAGACCTTTCACCAAATCATTGGTAAGCCTTCAAAATGTTGGCAATAATTCTTGTTTTTTAATCACAATATTGTCCTCATTTAACCCTTTCCTCATTTATTTTCGGGTTTATTATAATATATAAGAAAAATGTTTTCATTGTTTCAAATTTCTTTGAATAACTATCATTCTATTGAGGCGACAGTCTATAGGAAAAATCCATGTCTGGGCTAAACAGGGATAGAGGAAAATCTCAATTATTTAATTCATATCGACTTATTGCAAGTCCTATTAAAAATGTATGTATATGTACCGGAATTCTTGGGTATTCTTAATGGGAAATACTTGGTATAATTGGCGTAAAGCTGAGCGACATTTGGAATATGCGTTTTCTCGCGAAAAATAAAAAACAGTTTTAGGCCTCATATCAAGTGATAGTTTTGTCAGATTTTAAAATATTTTGATAATATTTTGGAAAACATTTTCGGAATAGCGGTGTCTCCAAAGAATGTATTAATTTTTTGGCTTAACTTATCATAATTTCTAATTATATTTTATACAATCATTTAATTTATGTTCAAAAGCACTCATTAAAGCCTTTCTTTTGAGGGACCGAATAAAAGAGACATTAATTTAATTACTCGTAATATTCAATAAAATTTACGATCGCTTCAAATACTGTACTTAAAAATAATTATTATATAAACAGTATTTTGTCTCCAAAAATATCAAAATCAAAAGTGAATACAAATTTATACGAATGTCTCAAATCTGGACTAATATTAGATTATGATCTCATCTCTCAGACCAATAAAACTATATTTTGCTAATTTTCACATCAAAACTAATTTAATTAAATAATTATTTTTAATTTTTCTCTTCTCATAATTATTTGTTGTCTACAGAAATCAGATTTAAATAATTTTTTTTAAAAAATAAATGTCTCACTAAATGACATACAAATAGTTGGAAATTAAAAGAGGATTTACTTTTAAACTTGAATTTTGAGTAAATATTTCTTCTCTTTGAAAGTTTTATTTTAGTTTTTTATTAACTTTTGCCGAAATGGCGGAGAAATTCTTGTTTGGATTCTGTCTTTAAATTTGTTTATATTATCGGAAATTATGTTTCTTTTATGTCTCGATCTTTATTACAAACATTATATCAATTTTCAAAACTATTCAATTCTATGAAATGCTTGAAATAGGGCTCAAAATAATATTTTTGTGAACACTTAGAGTCCAAAAGCCTTTCCATAATTTAATTTTTTTTAAATATATTTTTTTTGTGATAAGTTGTAAATAAAATTTAATATAATTTTATTTCATTTTATTTTTTATGCTCTGATTTAATCACTTTAGACATCCTTTTAATTTGATTAATGGATTGAGTATTAAATTATGATTTGGTTTGCATTTTGTATATATCTTTTCGATGTTAGCCATCCGTTTGACACAACAGATAAAAAGAGTTAGAAAAACAAAAATATGTTTTATTTATCAAAACTCTGTTAAAAATTCATATTTTGTATAAATTTTAGAGCAGTTTTCGATCCTTTAATGTCTAGCAAACCATGACTTCTGGTTATATTTCAAAAATTCCTTCAATTTTTTCAAAGCTTCCAAACTTTCCATAAGTTTAAATAATTTCTATTTATTTAACGCTTTGCGAGGAATTCAACCAAAAAATACTTGTCTTAAGTTTTTATAGTTTTTGAACTCAAAATTGTGTTTCAATAGAGTCTAAAGAAAGTATTTTATTGATTTGTATTGATTACAGGCACAGGGCTCGGCTACAACCGTCTATTGTGCCACAGCACAGGAGTTAGAGGGCAGGGGTGGCCTCTATTTTAATAACTGCTATCAATGTTTGCCATCAAAATCAGCTCAAAACAGCGATTTGTCGGCTTCTCTCTGGACTTTGAGTGAAAAAATGATTGATAGGGCTCTCAAACGACCTGACTCTCAATAATTGATCAGTTCATCACTTCCAGGATGACATTTAATTCAATTAAAACACTTGAATTCACCGCAAAATCTCAAATATTATATACTTTTCTATTATTTATTTGTATTTTAAAACATAAATAAAATATAAACTTTTGTTTCATATTTAAGGCTTTCATTCAATATTTGAGAACAAAAAATAAGAGTTTAATGTGATATAAGTGAACAGTAGTCATATCGGGCGCACAGTTGGCCTAAAAGCAGACTTTCAAATGTGATTTATAGTTTGACTGCGACCCGACTGGTGTCAAACCATACGATTGGAGTCAATATATCTTCTATTCTGTAAACGGCTTTACTTTTGCTTAGAGGCGACCAAAACAAAGATTACCTAAACTTCAATGAAATGGTTCTATAAATTCAATTGTATTATACTTTTTCTCTACACATATGTTCGCAAACATTAAATAATGTAAAAAAAAGTTTTTAGATTTTCGTTTTGATCACAACTTGTGAACCCTTGAAGACTATCTCAAACTTTGATCTAATCTAAGATTTTTTTGGGCGAAACTCATTATTCTGAACCAATATTTCTTATTTGCAGTAATTTTGATCAATATATACATAACTGTTTTGATTCATAGGAAAGGCCTGACATTAAGTGTTCAAATGTTTATCATTAGTCGCATTAAATATAAATTTTCAAAAAATATTTTTCAATTTTATATTTAAATGAATCACATTTTACAACAAGTTTTGAATAATTAGTGTAATTAAACACATTTAATGGGTTAGTCTGACGAGGGTTCTGTTGCAATATTGCAAGATTCTAATTAGACTTATATTTATGGACTTATGTTTTATAGCAAAATAATTACCCATTTTTATGTGGAAACCTGAGAGGAAAGGCTTATTTTAAAAAGAAGAGCCCTATTATAAGCCTTATTTAGAGCGCACTATCAAACACTCAGACACAGGACCTGTCAGTTCGGGAGCACTGGTGAGAAAACAGTCATTACCTCCTCTTTTAAAACACTTATAAACTTGTAAAAATAGTGAATATTAATGGACAGTAGGGTCTGATTGGGTATAGTTAATTGTCTCATATGTTGTACTACTTTTTTTTATGTATGTTCTGTTGTTTATTAGGTTTTAATGTAGTTTAGCGCCAATATCTTCGACGCCTTACGACACTCTCGAGAGCTTATGGTTGCCAATAAGTAGTGAGAGGCTGAGCGCTCTATTAGGCTTTAACTTAGTATTTCTTGCTTTCACTAATTAAAATCAAGCGTTAGATCCATTTGATCTCTTAATATAAATGAAGAGAACGCGGCGGAGCGGGTGAGAGGAACAGATCATTAACATTAGTTTAAGAAATACTGATTACTCGATCAGATCTACACTTTGCACATAAAACAGTTAGTTGTTTGAGAGCACAAGTATCTGTTTAATTGATTCGCACTCAGGCAGCTCTTGTAGTCTGTCTATTGTTGTATGGGTTCGATTAATCGCTCAATAAAAAGCACTGGTAGTTGGTAGGGTAGCTAACAAATTACATGCTTGTGCTCAACGCCAAGAACAGCACTAATTTCATATTAACACTAATGTAAATCTCATTTATCTACGAAAAAATGAAGATTACTTGTTCTGGAGCTCAGTGGCCATTATTCTCTGCACTGGTAGCTCTTGGCTTGAATTCGATATTTGACTATTTAGATAGAGATGGGAAGGGAGCCAATTAAATAGCAGACAAGTAGTGCACCACAAGTAAAGCTACGGCTAATTCGTTTGTAAATAGGATGCGCTGATCACTGGAAGGCCAGTAAATAATGCGGCCATCGATGAGCTCTCTATCCGATGCTCTCCTATTCTACTGCTGTTAATCTACTTCTTCGACTATATCTCTCCGATAATAGTTGTCTACAAATACGTTGTGTTTCCTCTTCTCATCTCTTATGGCTGGAGTGCAAACAGACCGGACTCTAATCCAATTGCAGATATTGTCAGGAGAGAGGAATCGGTCTCCAACTCAATAAATAGACAATATATTCAAGAGAACAGAATATATACTTTCTATTC
>JAQGCE010000184.1:0-15571 GCA_034699185.1 Eupelops torulosus
CAGGACCACCTTTTCATAAATTAGTATATTTTATTAAATTAAAAGTTAGTCATTCAATAACTCATTGCATATCATTTTAAAATTATTATCTATTTCTATGTTCATTTAATTTGATCTTGCTGCAATTTTATTTATCTATTTTCAAAGAATTAATATAATATTAAAAATTTAAACAATTCTTTAGAGAAAATATTTTGGAATAATCAATAACTATTCAACAAAATCTCCTTGATGAAATAAAATTAATATAAAAATCACAGGCCTTGTTTATATTTCAAATTGTTTTGAATAAGGTTTTTACCATTCTTATCAATTATTTGTTTTTAGTTAGAATTAAAGCAAATGTGAAATAAGGCATACCCTGCAACCAAATTATCAACGGTTTGGAACGATAGTCATTTAGTTGACTGCCAGAAGTGTTGGCGTATAGGAGCCACCAAAACATATGCGCATCTTCTCTAACGGTCACATAACCAGAAGCTTCTGTTGAGCTCTGGGAGGCTTTGGTTCCTTCTGAGGAATAGATTATTCAATTTTTTCCTTTCATCAAATTTGATGACAAACCGTAAAAATAAGAGAAAACACAAATTAAAGTTAAAAATGAAAATAAGTTTAAAGATGCCATCGATTCTCACTAAAGATATTTTGATAATAAAGTAAAATAAGACAATAAAAGGTTTTCGCCTCAATTTCTCTTTTATATGACCACAAGATCTCTGAATTTTGAGTCATATGATTCTGGGATCAGTTGCCACTTCTGGGAATTAATGCAAACACTCTCTTCTGATAAGTTTTGATGATTTGAAGACTTCATTGAATAATCTTATCAGAAGCAGTGGTGGCCACAGATATATTAAATCAGATACTTTCAAATCAAAATCAATATCCTTTTTAACGGTTCAAAGACTAAAATGAATGGATCTGATCATCACTGGATTTAATGGTTTTTAATCCATTTTTATTCAATTATTTAGAAATCAAATGAATGTAAATATCATTCATTTAATAATCAATCGATAAAACCAACGAATAAACAGAAACTCAAATCAAAACATTTAAATAGAATTTTAATGTTTTAATAAATGGTAAAAATCAATGTACGATTAGCAAGAACAAATTTAATGACTAATGCATTTATTTATTAACTTAAAAATTTACAAAAATTCCAATATTCTTGTTATCTTTCGAAGTATTTTTAGATAATAAGGACTTTGGAAACTATCCTTCAAACTATCTCTTTAAACAATGCTAGAGTGAAGAGCACAGCACATCATACGTCTTGTGTCACACAATAGATAAGTGTTTCTTAATCTTTATTTTACACAAAAAACTTAATGAATTGAACTCAAAACAGAAGTTTCAAAACATTTTGTTTATATTCTTCTAAATTAATTTTGTTTTCTTTTTGGTCAAAAAGTTTTGAAACCGATTCGGCGTATGATTTGATTTTCTCGTCGCTTACAATATCTTCCTCTTTGATGTCGGGTTTAATTTGTTTTATGTAATCGACAATAGTTTGTTTGGATTTACTTTTATCCCAATAAAACTTTTCCCAATCAGACTCAGCCTTCTCTGACTCCCAGTCCTCCACTTTCTGTAAATATTAGATAAGTATTAAAAGTTTTAAAATTATCACAAAAGATAAGAAACGAACCAAAGACTCGAAGAAGACTGCGGTCAGCAAATAGAGGGCGTAATCATAATTCTGTTTTCTTGTAGGACACCGGGAAGCAGTTATGGTGATTGTACCAGTCTTCGGGTCATACCTTTCCATTAATAATCTCTTCATTTTGTCTTTTGAATGATAATCGAGAGGCAGTTCAGACATTTTGACCGATAATTCGACGATTCGATAGTCAGGCCATCGAATGGATGGACCGCTAAATACAAACTCTTGTGTTTTGATTTGAATGGGAAAATATTTGTCACACTTTTGGTCAGTTTCAAGACCTTTCGGCCATTCGGTACAAAATTTTTTGATGGCTTCGCATTGTTTTTGAATAGCGGGTGGAGACAAATGCAAGAAATTCGGTATTTTCAACAGTTCTGGATTATGAAACTTTCCCGCCGGAACTTCAGATGAGTCTTGACTCGTGAAACCCATATATAGAGGCAATGGAACTGTCCCTGGATGAAAAACTCTGGCGGCCGGCCATACGCTAGTCCAGTTTTGGTTTGTCTTCATTTTCTTATAGCGTGGACTTCGGATCTATTAATTGATAATAGATTTCAAACAAATATATAAACAATCAGTATTTAAGTGGAACCTCTCCGAAGTGTGTTTTCCTTTGTGTCCTCGGCGGGGCTTTACTCGGCATTAAATCCAATTTTCTGAACGTTTCTTTGTTTTTGTCGAAACTAAAATCCTTTTCTTGGTTTTCGCCATTATTTGGGCTCTGATTTGAATAAAATCTAATTAATTGAATTCTGGGATTTGCTGACAAAAAGCCGATTCTTGTCGGACAATAACTTATTAACACATGTTTTGCCATCACTTTTAGGATTTGTTTTCAATGTTTATATCAATAATTATTTTAAACTAAAAATAGTTTTTGTTGTCATTCAATGATTCAGTGATTTTAAGTTGTATTCAATTATTTTCTTAATTAAATTGAATAAAATTGGATCAAATTATTTTATGATTCACATTTAGTGAGCAAGGTGAATTAGGTGAAAGCACATGACTTATCAAAACAGTTGAGTCAATGGTTGCATAAGTAGTGCACAGTTTTAGGGCGTGTTTTCAAAATGTATTGACGTCTGAAGTGATTTGTTTGTAATCTTTAAATATTTTTTAAATTTTTCATTAAATTCCAATCTGTTTGTCAATTATCGGATGTAATCAATGAGCACTTGGAGAAGCCTCGCATCTCAAGATATCTTAAAAGCCACCAAACAGTCTTCCAAAGATGATGACGACTGGGAAACAGATCCAGATTTTGTGGTTTGTTTGCCATTATTATCATTAAAATAATTATTACTGATTTGTTATCTTTTACGACTTATTGTTAAGTCATTTGATATAACTTTGTTTAAATCAAACAACAGAATGATGTGACAGAAGAAGAACAAAGATGGGGAGGTTCCCGTACCGCCGGTTCTATTAAGTCGGTTCTTATAGTTCTTATTCTTGTTATTAAATTATTTATTTGATTCAAAGTATTGAAGATTTAAGAAATGAAGTGACAAACGATGACTTCAAGTTGAAGGAAAAGACGGCTCACGAATCACAAACTGACGCCAAGAAAGGCTTCGGCGGAAAGTTTGGCGTTCAGTCCGATCGCGTCGATAAGTCTGCCGTCGGTTTTGAATATCACGAAAAACTGTCAGCACATGCATCACAAAAGGGTTAGACTTTTATAGGAATTACTAATTTGTTTGACAATTGTTTAATATTCAGACCATTCAACCGGTTTCGGCGGTAAATTTGGTGTTCAGAAGGATAGAGTGGATAAGTCTGCCGTCGGCTGGGATTATAAGGAGAAACTACAACAACATGAGTCACAAAAAGGTTTACTTTCCACTCGTTTTGTCCTTATTTTAAATCTATTGTTTTCAGATCATTCGGTTGGCTTCGGAGGAAAGTTCGGAGTTCAGAAGGACAGAGTCGATAAATCAGCGCTTGGATGGGAACACCACGAAAAACTACAGCAACACGAATCACAAAAAGGTATTAATCGATAAAACTATAAATTTATAATTATTTTAAATATTTGCAAAACTGTTGATCAGACCATTCGGTTGGCTTCGGAGGAAAGTTTGGGGTCCAAAAGGACAGAGTGGATAAGTCTGCTATGGGCTGGGAGTACCATGAAAAGGTTGAAAAACATGAGTCACAGAAAGGTGAGGACAACCTTTTCAGAAATTTTTCAGATTATCTAATTTTTAAACTTATTATCAGATCATTCGGTGGGTTTCGGAGGAAAATTTGGGGTTCAAACCGATAGAGTCGACAAATCAGCGGTCGGGTGGGAATACCACGAAAAACTACAACAACATGAGTCGCAAAAAGGTTGCCTTAATTTTAAATATTTGTTTTAATTATCACTAAATTGTTATTGAATTGAAGATTACGCGACTGGTTTTGGTGGTAAATATGGCGTTCAAAAGGACAGAGTCGATAAGTCTGCTGTTGGATGGGAACACCACGAAAAGGTGGAAAAACATGAATCACAGACTGATTATTCGAAAGGTTTCGGTGGTAAATATGGTGTTCAGAGCGATCGTAAGGATAAGGGGGCGCACGGATGGGATGAAGTGACCAAAACGGAGAAACATTCCTCTCAAACAGATTCAAGTAAAGGGTTCGGAGGAAAGTTTGGTATTGAATCAGATCGGGTCGATAAGTCTGCTCACAGTTGGGCTACTGATGAGAACGTCACCAATAATTCAAATCATACTTCAAATAAAAGCAGAGAACCTCCCGTTAAGGGAAATGCTAACAGTTTGAGGGCCAGGTTTGAGAATATGGCTAAAAATGATGAAACAGAAGCCAAACGAAGAGCTGAAGAGGAAAGGGTTAAGAGATTAGAACGAGAAAAACAAGAGAAAGAGGCGGCAAAAAAGGCAGAGGAGGAAAGACAAGAAAAGCTCAAACTTCAAAGAGAACAGGAATCAGACCACGAAGAAGAAGAAGAGGACAGGGATGCTATCAAAGAAACAGTTTCGAGTCCTCGCGTCAATAAAATTGGTATTTCTGTATTCCCTAAACTTGAAAACACGTCTCCAAACAGAGCCGAGAATATCATTCGTGAAGTGCGACCAAAACAAGAAACTACTCATGAAGTCCAAGAAGAAGATAACTCTTCCAAATGGGAGGTCAAAGAGGAACCCATCAGAGAAACCAATTATGAGAAACAGACCATAAAAACCACAAAATATGAGATAAAGACTGAAGAAGAAGAGGAAGAAACACAAGATTTCAATGAAAAGTCTCAACCGACAGAAGGAGGAGGACTGATGGCAACTGCTCTCTATGACTATCAGGCGGCAGACTTCGATGAGATTAGTTTCGACCCTGATGAAATCATCACTGATATTGAGATGATAGACGAGGGCTGGTGGCGGGGGAGCTGTCGCGGCAAAGTGGGCCTCTTTCCGGCCAATTACGTCCAATTGAATCAATAAAACAATCGATGAGTTCTTTAAAGTACTTAAAGTTAAGACAATTGAGTGATTGAAAAATCGGTAAAATATTTAATACAATATTTAAGTTATTAATTAATTCTTAAGATTTCTTATCCGAGGATTTGAATAATTTTTATATTTTTAATGAATTCTTATTTTAATGACTAGTTTTCGAATAAAAGATGAATTTTCAATAACTTTAACGTTATAAAAGTATCATGCTCATATCCTCACTAATTTTCTTTTGCTTACTATTACCGCCAAAGTTTTGATTAGCTCTGTATGTGGTCTGACGTCAGTTAGAGGTGTGTCCTCTGTTAGGCCGCATAGTGTTGTGATATCCGATCCAAATTCCAAATCCAATTCCGATATAATTTCATTGAAGTTTAGTTTATCTATAAAAACGACAGCATTTCTATAAACTTTGGCATATATTTTGTGAAAATAACAAATTTATTAAAATTGAGTGAAAATAAGTATAAAAGAGATAATTGAAATCAGAATTGAAGAAAGTGTGAGACACCGGGAAAGTCATATTTGGGTTTGTGTTGAAGGAAGTGATGCAATACTAATGAAATGTGTGTCGTATTGGCGGCTAATTATAGCGAAAAACTAAAATTTATTTCAATGCAATGAATGAGTGATTGTCTGCGAAACACAATCAGAAGTGAAACACGTTTTCAGTTTAATCTTCAATTCAGTTATCATTCATTGAATTTTAAATCAGAGATAAAAATACAAATACTATTGATATGAATATTATTGAAAATATTTATAAATACGTAAATATGTATGAATTGCCGACTGTTTACGGCAAAGACTTTACTCAAAGAGTGATTTTACCAACAAATATGTATCAAATGCCGGAAGTCTATGACACCAATGGTGTCACCAAACCTGAGTCCAATCCAATCAATGGACAAATAGATGAGGTTTTGATCGATAGAAACGATTTTAAGGAAGTCGACAAAAATTTGGCTTTAAATCCACTCAAAGATCTGCTTTCAAGACAACAGCTGTTATTACAACGTTTGGAAGTCCTTGAAAACGGTTTGGATTCATTGGACAGACCGGCAAAAAGCCAGCAAAAAAATCCTATTAATTCCCAAAATAAGTTTACGAACCGATTAACCACTTCCTCAACGATCGGCTGTAGTGACGAAGTATTGAATTCACTAAAAGATATTGTAATTGTTTCCGACGGCAAACAAATACCTCTTTCTGTGTTGGCTTTAATCAAATTAATGAAGAGTTTTGGTCTGAAAATATTGATTAGACATCACTTCCATTCGAGTCTAAGACTTAAAAATGAAACCGTTTTCGATATTTTCAACAAAAGTTTGTCTTTATTTGATTTGAACCAAAAATCAGATAAAAGTAGTTCTGAGAGTCGACTGAATTACGATTTGATCCTAACTTTTATTTTCAAAAATATTTCCGGAATTAAAATGATTTTAAGTCCGAATGATTTGATGGCAATCGAAAGTGAGGCCAATATTTTACGATTTATGGCCAGATATGCGGCTAAACTCAGACCAGAACTAAGTTATTTATACGAAGGAATTGATGACATCTCAAGACTGACGACTGTCGACAACTTTGTCGATCAAATTAATGCTAAAATATTCGTTAACTTTGAAGAGAAATATGTCTCAGAATTGGGTTCGCATTTGTCTTCAAACAAGTATTTGTGTTCAGACAGTCCAACAATCGCCGATATATTTCTCTGGAGTGGACTCAACCAAAGAATATCAATAAAACTATCGCCTAATTTGAATAAATGGTTGGATTGGTTGAGTCATTCAATTTTAAACAAAACAAAAACATTTTAATCTTAATTTTAATTAAATATTATTTATGACAATATTATTATAAAAGCTATTCTTTTCAGCGAATTATTTATTTATTTATTTAAATAAATCTGTAATTGAGTTCCGATTTAAACGATTAAATGTCTTTCCATTCCTTAACCAATAATTCAAATAAAGTTTTGTTCCTTTAATTGATTTGATTTAAAAATTTTAATTGTCGTCAAAAATAAAACTTTAGAAATGCTTTTCACTAATTATAAGGAATTAAACTTTTATTTTTCAAATTTAATTACTTTTGGCATAACTTTGAGAAAACTAATGACAAAAATAACAATAAAATTCATTATTAACTTTCATTAAGGCATAAAAATTCATTTATTCTGAAAATTAAACTTTCAATAATCCTTTAAGACTATTATTATTAGTTATTAAGGCTTAAAACCAGACCTGACGTAAGGCACAGATAAGAAGTTGTAAATCTGGAAAATTGGAGAAATTTGTTCATGCTCAATGATTTTTTGCGAAAGAGTTTTTGAAATTATGGCAAATCTGATAAAAGAACTGAAATTAGTTGGGTTTGTATGTCAGCGACACATCACTCCTACATTTTCATCAAATCTGAAGGATTTATGTCTGAACTTGAATTGAAAAATAAAACTTCATTGAAATGTCTGCAAAATAGCAACAATTGAATTAAATTCAGATCTCTTTAGTTATGAAATATCTTTTTTTCATTGAGTTTATAATTAATTTTTATCTGATTTTTGTATAAATAGAACAATATTTGACTCATTGTTTAATAATTAATTAATTTATTGAATTAAAGACTATTTTAGTCCTTTTGTGACCGATTTTCTATTGAAGTTTTCAGATTTGATCATAAGTTAGAATTGCAGCTCATTTTCATTATTTTGAAGCAAATCAGATGAAGTCATCGCAATATTGTTGAGACTATTATTTTTGTATTGTTTTTTGAACTGAATTTTATTTAATTATGATTTGTCCTCCAAATTGTGGACTCGATTCAGACCTTAAAACTAAAAAATTTCATATTATTTGAAGGTTGTTATTGAAGTCCATTCAGATATTTAAGAAACTTTATATGCATTTGGCTCCTGCATAACTCACTCAAAATGGAACGGTAAATGACCAAATTGCTCTCCAAATTATATAATTTTTGAAAAGAAAATTTATTTTATGTATATATAAACAGTTTTGATATGATATGAGTTCACTTCACTATGGATTCAAATTTGATTTATAAGCGAATCAAAAATCAGAAATTTAAATGCATTGAACTTTTTTGTGATTGTTTTCCTCTGATCTGATTCTGAAATGAATTTAAATTAATGTAATTGAAACTTGGTAAATGTTTAAGGATTACGCTTTAGAAACTTACCCGCAAACAAATCCTTAGCTATTAATTAACTATTAAATACTAATAAATTCTAATCAAAGGGCATTTACAGCAAATTGACTTTAAGCCAATATTATGAGCGCAGTCTACTATCTCTTCCTAGTTTTTTAATGAATAAAAGTTTTGAACATGCTTCATTCAACAATGAAAATCATCTAAAAATTAAATCATTTAAATATTAGTGAAGTTTAGATAATATATGACTAAAAATATGTTCATTTGTTGCATAATTTTTTTGATCATTTTATTTGATTAAAAGAAGCTAGTTTGTTTTGCTGTAAATCAAATGACATTTAAACCTCAATTCGCTTATCACTGAATATTTTTGTTTTATAAATAAGCGATTTTTTTGCTCTAAAAATATTTAAATACATTTAATTTCATTTTTAACTTATATTAGTTTGCATTCAATGATTGTAATATTTCTTCAGGTATTTTATGACAAGAATTCATTATTTTAAGAAAAAATAAATTTTTGGGAGTTTTTTCTTTTTCGAAGGACTTTTGCATCAAATATTTCAGTTATTAATACAATCGAACCTCGATATAAGAAAATCCCTTGGTGCCACAAAAATGGTTCTCTAATATCGAAATTCTCTTAAATAAAATTCCCGAAATTCCTTAAAATCGAGGTCATTTAACATAAGACACCCATAGAAACGATCCATACATCAAAAATCTGTCCATAAATACAAATTGCCTTATATCAAGTGTCACTAAATCAAGGTTCGACTGTATTTATTAAGAAAACCCAACGCATTAATATATTTATAGAATGGTTAGAATTGAGCCATTGATTGGTCTGATTCTGACTGAGTGACAGACATAATGAAAGGTGTAGTGAATTCGAAACCCAATCCTTAATTATAGAACTATTAATCAGAGCGAAGGCTATAATTAATTTCATAAATATTTTTCATTTGTCTACAAATTCTTCAAAGTCTATGAAAAGTATTTGACTCTAAAATCGTTTGTTAACAACAATTATAGGAAATATAACTACAATAAAATATATGACATAAGTATTAGTTGTATATATTTGTAGTGTAGCACCTTGGTGGTGGTCGTCATTCCTTTTGACTTTTTTCTTATTTTTGTGAATGTCTTTGAAAGAGATGACAAACTTTTATTTGCAAAGAATTTGTAGAAACTTATAATTTGTAAAAACAGTGATTGAGGTCATAGTAACTGGTTGTAGAGGTGGTTATAGAGGTGGTCAGAATAGCTCCAATAAGTATATTGAGGCCACACACCACTCAAGAGTCCAACAAATACTTTCGAAGTTATGTTTAATTTGTAAAGGAGTTCAGCGAACGAATTACACCCTTTCGACAGTCGTCTCAATAGTTAAGTCACTGAAACAAACTTTTATTTTTGATTAACTCCAAGCGAATAACCGTTTTTCAAATGGAAGTGCATTTCACTAACTTTTAACATTTGTTAATCGTTTTTGTGTATAATTTGTTAATAAAACCTCAAAAAGTCAAACAAAAATTGAAAGTAAAGAAAAATATGTTACGATTATTAGTGATTTGTTCGCTTTTCACTACTATTCTGTGCTATGAATGCAAAGGTATTGTAAAAACTTTTTTTTTCATAGTTTCAAAACTTTTCTTTTGAGTCTACTTTATATTAGAAATGGAAACTTAATATTAAATTCAGAGTTAGTTTCGCGGAAGTTCTCAATTGATTTTTTACTCTAAAAATCTCTTCTCATTAATTAGTGGAACAAAAGAAAAAAATTTATAAAAACTTTTAATTTGTTCCAAATTAGAGTAATTGTGATCTGAAAAAAAAACTTGAATTATATTTAACTTTCACTTATCACACAATTATCCAGGAAATGGGTATTTCAGGGATCCCTCAGATTGTGCTAAAATGATTCGCTGTTCCAATGGAAAGATCACTCATAGGTTCAGTTGTGGTGAAGGAAAAGTTTTCAATGATATAACCAAATCATGTGATGATCCAAAATATGTCAACTGTCAGAGTTCAGTGACGGAAACGACTAGTCCTTCTTCAGTCACTACAGATGTGCCCCAAAATGAAGTGCCGATTGCAGCCAGACTTCAATCACTATTGTCTACTCCTATGACTCTATTTCTAAATAATATTAGTTATACGACTCCTGGAGTTAATCCTACTGAGGATGTGACTGAAAGGAGTTCAACAGAAAGCACAATATCTGAGAGCACAGCACAGGTAGATAAAGGCATCTATGATTTTATGACTACTATGTTTACCACTGAAACTACAACTTCTACTGCAAATAGTAGTCCCCAAACAACACTTCAAAGCTATACGACTGCTATCAATGATATGAATGAAAAACAAATGAATTTCTCAAAAAAGTCTCTTTCAATAAATGAATCGTTTGTTGAATACGAAGAAAACAGAATTCCTTTAAACGAGTCTTTTGTTGTTTACGAACAAAGAATTCCATTAAATGAATCATTTGTTGAATTCGATGACATTAATGACATTAAGATCACCACAACTACAACAATACTAGAATCGGTGACTACAGATCCAATAGAATCGACAACTGTGGCCACTTCCACTCCAACTTCAATTGGAAGTGATGTGACACCAGTTCTTGAGACGACTGTACAAAACGATACATTGGAGACAAGTATCACAGAATCCACTATTTTATTAGAAACTACTCCTAAACCTAAACCTAAACCCTATTGTGCTGTCGATGAGAGTTCTTTGGGCTTTAAAATGATTTCATCCAATTATTCGACGAATGAAACCTCAAAATTGAAAGACTTTTATAAAGTTGTTTGTTATTTCACAAATTGGTCCCGATATCGATCAGACTCAGGCAGATATAAAGTGCAGAATATTAACCCATTCCTCTGCACTCATATAATATATGCTTTCGCTACTCTCGATAATGAAAGTCTTACAATGAAGTCATCGGATGAGTGCACAGACATTGACAATAAATTTTACGAACAAATAACGGCTTTGAAAGAGAAAAATCCGAGACTTAAAGTATTGATAGCTTTGGGCGGTTGGGTCGACAGTCAGAGCGACAAATACTCGCGTCTCGTCAGTAATCAAACAAATCGATTAAATTTTATCGAAAATGCCATCGAATTCGTGAAGAAATACAATTTTGATGGTTTAGACCTGGACTGGGAATACCCGAAATGTTGGCAGGCAGACTGTAATGCCGGTCCCCCTTCTGATAAACTAAATTTTGGAAAACTGATTCGTGAGCTACGAATTGCATTCAATAAGGAGTCGCGACCCCTACTGTTGACGGCAGCGGTGGGCGCCACACAATATATTGGAGACAATGCCTATGAATTCAATTCATTGATGATTAACTTGGATTTCATAAACTTAATGACATATGACTTCTACACAACAGGTAGTGCTGTCGCCGCACATCACTCTCCTCTGTTCTCACATCCGAATGCAAAAGACTTATACCATTCGGTGTCGAACTCCAACTTTTCTATCAATTATTGGATCAGAAAAGGAGTTCCGTCTCATAAACTGATTCTTGGAATTCCGTTTTACGGCCGAACTTTCAAATTAATTAATTCGGATATCAATGATTTCGGGGCTGCAGTCAATGGGACGGGTAATCAAGGAATTTATACTAAAGAGAGTGGATTTCTTTCATATTATGAAATTTGCACAAATATTTTGAGGAATGGTTGGGCCAAACGAGTCGATACTTATGTCAAAAAAGGGAGACCATTGATGACAGGTCCCTATGCCTACAATGAGGATCAATGGGTCGGTTATGACGATAGGGATCACATAATGCAAAAAACAGAATTCATTAAAGATAACGGTTTGGGCGGAGCTATGGTTTGGGCCCTCGATTTGGACGACTTTAATGGTATTTGCTGTAAAACAAAGAGTCCATTACTGAAGACAATAAACAAAGAGTTACGCGAATATCCATTTGATCTCAAGTTCTTCTGTCCATAGATTTCGACTAAAATACTAAAAAATAATTATTTTTTGATTCATTTCTAAAATAAAATAAAATTAATTTCGAAAATAATTTAAACAAAAAAATAAATAAATTGTAATTAAAATTAAAAATTTTTAATTTATTTGAAAAGAATTTTTAATGATTTTATTGATAATAAGTTTAATTAAAATTATTAATCATTTTAATACTCATGAGTTGAGTGGTGGAGTTGAAAAGGCGGCGGCGGCCGGTCTGTTCTCAAGCCGTTCATACTCTAAATGGAACTCTTTGGCCACTTTCCTCCAGTTATGCGGATCGAAGAAATAATAGGTTCCCCTCTCATAAGTGGGCTGTTTGTCAGACGGCATCATTCCTGGCGCTCGGGTTATCCAAATGCGCTCGTCTTTATGATATCGCCAGTCCCTCACATATCTGTCCAAACAATTAGTTTAGATAAAAGCAAATCACATTCAAAGGACTGACAGTTCACTGGCGGCTAATATTTGGATTATATCTCCGGCGTACATATAGAACAGAAAGAATAACAGGTCGTCCCCATAGCGGTTGAGTTTAAGTGGTGCCAACTTATCCCTAATCGATGCGTTTATTAAATATTCGGTGGGCACCGGATAGTCTGCATTTTAGGTTAGGTTTAAAATAAGGTTTCAATCCATTTAATAAATACCAATTTCTGGAGGTTTAAGGGGTTGATCACTCCAGGGGCCGGCAAACGTCTGATAAAGTGGTCTAAATATTTATACAATTATTAAATAATTGGATAAAAAGTGAAATAAGTTGTGATTTACTCATTTGAATTGAGGTTAAGTCCAAGAGTTGTGAGATCTGTTCCCAAAGCTAATGAAACTAATGTGGGGTCCGATTCAGCGGCTCTGATGAACGTCAAGAGGCCAACCATACCGAACTGGTCGACTACCATTCCAACGGGAATGTTGGACACTCTGCCCTCTTTATTGGTTTGAATACCTCTCTTATATTTCATATTAGAATCTCCGGCACCGCTATTGTTGATGAGTCCTGAGTGATGACCCATTCCTGCCGTCATATTACTGGCGCCCAAAGACATGACAGTGGATGCGCTGTTGAGCGCAGAGTTTTCGTGTTGATTACCACCAAAATGCAAATTAGGGTTAGAACCGGGGAGAGCCGGAAAGTCTTCGCTTTGGATATTAAACTCATTTGATGTGGAGTTAGTGGTGACGTTGTCTTTAACCATTCCTACATATGCCGGTCGACCTGACGCTGAACTTTGCGATAATAGCTTCAAATTAATGGAAATAATGTTTTATAAAATACAACAAAAGAATAATATTAAGGCATACAGTGTTTGAATTACTTCCGCCCAGAGTTGGAAATTCAGTCATATCAAGCGTAGGTGCGGGCGGACCACCGACAGAGCCGCCAACCACTCCAAACGTGTGCATTGAATTTCTAAAACCTAAGAGATTGGAATTATTAGAGAGAGAACCGCCACTCGTTATGTCGAGCAGTTCTGGTAATCGAGTCTTATTGGAGATAAGTCGTGAAGAAAAGTTGGCCAAAAATGAATTGGGAGAGTGTTGTTGTGATAGAGGAGGTGTTAGAGGACCGCTGGGCTGACCAACACTTTGGCTTAAGCCGGACAGACCTCCAAAGCTGTTACTAATTCTACGACTGCCGCCAATACTTCCAGAAAGAAGCGATTGGGCGCTCGTAAGGGGTCCCGGACTCGGAGAAGACATTTTATATGAGTTTATAACAAATGAGAACAAAACAAATCAATTGTGGGTTTTATCCCGTTTTGTGAAATGAAAACGACTCTAACGATAGGTTTTGCGGCAAACAATTGTTTAGTTTTTCTAAATTAAGGACACAATTGTTTATATCGTTTTCGCACTTCTCTATCAAACTCCAGATCTCTTCCACTTTCGAGAGGTTTTCCGATACTTTTATTAAACGTTTTTGTCTCTCAATAATGAATTGATTAGAAATGAAAGACACGATTAGGTCTATGTCTTTAATCCTTTCGATTAACTTCAGCTCTTCTTTGGACACAAATTCTGATCTACTCTTCAGATGGTTTTCGATAATAAGACCCAATTCTATGACATATTCGGGTTTCAGCTGTGGATATGATTGAGACAACGATTCGTAACCGATTGGTATCAGAGGTCTGAATGTTGGCGGAAATGTGATGTTCTGAGTGGTGTCGACACCGGAGGGACCGTCACTCACAACAACTATTTCTGAAGGAATTGTAACCTTTAGTTCACTTTTGAGACCAACTGTTTGAGACTTTGGTTGAATATGAGTTCCGATCGGCTTAATATTTGTCGAACTGATGTAATCGGGTGTTAACACTGAATCTACTGAAGACTTTCGGCGATTTCTATCCAAAACGTTTGAATCACTGCTTGTTTTGGTCTCTGTTTTCTTTGAATTTCGGTTCGTTTCAAGATTTTTGGCCAAATGTGAGCCCATTAATCAATTTTAATGGCTTTCATTTGACTCACATTGAAAATTGTATGAAAAACTAAAGACACTAATTATTATTAAATCGTTTTAATAAATAGTAATTAAATAATTAGAGAAACGTTTGAATAAAAAAACATCAAATAATCGAATCAATGAATAAGTGGTTTGTTTACTTTTGCGCCAAATTTTTTATTACACGTAATTATTGTCTATTTTTTAATTTTATATTAATATTACATAAATTATGTGTTCAAATAATTTTTAAAATTTATAAAGTTACGTCTTAAATGTAAGGTATATACACGATTGGAGTCCATGGTCCTGAGACAGTGTGATCCAGGGTAAGCTGATTTACTGACCAATACTGGGCCCATAGTCCTGGTTTGGAGAGTTTTAGCCTATCTCTTGAGTCCTTTTAAATCCTTAATACTGAGAAAATCGTAAACACAACGCACGTGAGTTTACAGCTGTTTCCATAGCAACCGAAAGCTAAGCTGTGATAGCAGTGAATCCCAGGGAAAAGAACCTTGAACAACATAACCAGTAGCCTCTGGCACTCCGGTTTTAACCGGCACAGCAATTCAATCCAGATATTAAGGCCTAGATTTTAAGAGTTCTGTTGAATTATGTTTTCCACAGAATGTGATGCTGTGATGGGCTCTGAAATGGAGAGAGGGAGGGATGTACTAAGAAGTTCTTCCGCAGACCAGAGAACAAAGAGTTAGATTCAGTTTCCAGTATTGATATCCTATTAGTAAATGCATTAGAGTTTGTGATAATAGATATGAACAGAAACTCTATTAT
>JAQGCE010000185.1:0-15569 GCA_034699185.1 Eupelops torulosus
AAATATATGAAATCTCTAAAAACGAATTGTTTTTTCATTTTTGAAACAAAGCATTCAAACAAAAACCAAAAAATTAAAGTATTTTTTAGCGCTTGAAAGCAATTTTTCTTTCCTTTTGGTTTAGCCGTCATTTTATTCAGAGTTTCAAAATATTTCGAAGAATTATTTTGTAATTCAAATGTTCCCAGATTTTTAATTCAGAAATTCAATATTTCAACTTTAATCTCGAAACAATTGATAATCTCTTTATAATTATCTTGGTAACTAAATATTTAAATTAATTTCGTGTAAAATCCAGCGAACAATGGCTGACATCGGATATAAGTCTGAATTAAATCATAAATATTTATGAATAGCGACCAGAATTTAATAGTTTATCGTATATTGACCAAGGTATAAAATTAAGATTCGCAAAACATGACAGATAATTAATTGAAAATATAAATATAGGTCGATTCAATCAAATTATTCAACATTAAGGCCCAAGATTATTTCTATTGTTTAGGAATTGTGATGTAGCCATTAATTGTGATAGGTCTTTTCACCAGTTTTATGACAAACACCAAAGTTATCTGTAGTGAGGGGTGCGGTCATACAAGTCATACATTTTCTTTATTAGATTAGAGATAAATTTGTGTCGGAATCAGAGATTTGTTGATATTAGCTAATGATGACCACACCTGTGAACATATTCACAATTAAACAACCTTGCTAATGCTAATAATATAATAGAATAACTTGTTCGTCATAAACTAACATTGCTTATATTGAATTTAATAACAATAATAATAATAATAACTGGAATATATCAAGACCAAATTTATTGGATTTAGTTAAAGATTTTCAAGATGTCCTAGTTAAGATTGCACCAACATAAATTATACTACTAATGACCCATTTAAGAATAAATTTGAAGAAAGTAAAAAAAAGAAAGTTATTATTAAATTAATTTATTAGCAAAAACATTTATGCTAGCTCAATTTGATTATTTAGATACGGATAGTTTCCGTCAATAACTTAGGGGAGTATATAATTTGGTAATCAAAAAGCTGAGCTTAGAAAAGGCTAGACTTACGCTTAAAAGGCAGGGTTGATCTAGGCTCACAGAATCACGCTTAGCATGTTCAATTTCCATTCCATATATAGTAGAGGAATATAGTTATAGAAATGCTGTATAATGGATGGGTTATCGTCGTATTATAGTTTCTAAGAATACTTGTTCTTATTTTATTTGTTTTTCATCTCTAACCGGATTACTGTTTTGTTATGTCTATTGTTTTGAGTCATTTATTTGAATTATAATTCAAATTCTGTTTCTTTAAAAGGCTTTTCGCTTATAAATTGTCAAAAAAGGAGTAAAAAATCAATAAAATGCTTAAAGAAATTCAGATAATTATTTATATTCGCATTTAATTTATTAAAAAAAAATAGAATTGAATTTCAGATTCGTTACCAAATCTAATAAAATAAACAAAGAATTAGATTCAAAGTTGAAACCAAACAAAATTCTTGGAAACATTATGTTTGATTTAATTCTTGGAAGGTTCTGGATAACTTATAATCAAATGATGTAGGAGTGTATGGCTCAACAAATTTAATGGCGAAGCAAATTGAAAAAAAAATACATACAATGAAATGAAAAATATCTTGTTTTCAAAGATAAGATCCAAAGGAATAATAATAATATTCCCCTCAAAAGTAAAATAGTTTTGTAAAGAATTGGTTGAAAACTACATTGGTTAGAAAATGATAAAAATTGTTAACAATTTCAATGATTCATGAAAGAGATTTGTCGAGAACTCAGGCTTAGAATACAAACATTCAAAGAGTGTTTAAATGTGTTGAAAAACAGAATATTCCTTATATTCCTTACAAAACACTGAATAATATAATGTTGAGAAAAGATTATTCTTATTCTTATTCAATATAATTGTTTGTCTAAAATATTGTATTCAATGGATTCTATTTTGAAGTTAGTTTTTCATCTTTTGTGTGAAAAGTTGAGCCCACCATAGAAACGGTTTTCTTAAAATTGTTTTCAATGGAAAAGAAATGGAAAAAAAATAAAGAAATGAGAATAATATGAAAATATTTCATAAGAATGTGTTATATAACAGACAGACATATAACAAAACTAATGGTAAGTCTGGCGAATAAACTCAATTTCTGTTTGTTTTGTATATTAAATGCCATTTATGTTGAATGGCTTTCATACGAAAAAAAAATCTAAAAGTTATTTGAATTTTTTGATTGAAAAAAGTGAAGCATTTTTATAACATTTTATCAAAAACTTTGAGAACAAACTTATGATTAATATTTAATTGAAATCAAAACTGAGTTAAGTCTTCTCAGTCTTTAACTAATCATTTGTCAGATAATAACTAATTCTTAATTAAAACATTAAAAGTAAATAATTTATTCACTCATTAAGTTTTGTAATCAATTAAGTAAGCGATTGATTTATAGGTTTAATGTATGAAAAAAAGTCTAAAGAAACAAAAAATTATTCCAAAAACACGAAAACTGTTTTAAGAGCTAACTGTTCAACTCTTCAAGGATGTCAAGACTCCCTCTCCACATCCCTGTGTTTTAATAAATCATAGATCAATTTGATTTTAATCGTGTAATTACTGATATATTTTTAAAAAGTTTAAACAAAATAAAAAAAAGAAAAGTATATTAAAACAAAAAATAAATGATTTTATAAGCGATCGATGGCTAAGAAATAATTCATTTATTTTAATGCTTGAAATCACTCAAACATTTTTCAAAAGAGTATTATATTTTGATTGATTGCAAAATATTGGAAACAAATAAATCATTTTGAAAGTTGGCTCAAAAAGTGAGTTATGATCTGAATCTCAAACAAACCAATAATTTCTTTATTTTTGAAGCAATTCTGACTCGAAATCAATGAATGTTCAGTTTATTCCTCTATTTACAGAATAATCTCAAGAAATAAAATCAAATACTTTTTGTATAACATTTGTATCCACTGTTTTGTGATAAAAAAAACTTCAGATATGGCTGAGAGGACAACAATTTTCTTTTAATTATATTAAAGTTAGTTTTGTTTTGAATATTGTTAACATTGAGACCATAACACAATAAAAATTATTCAAATGGTATCTCATTGTCTATTCTGATCATTCTCTCAGTTTATTAATGATAGCAATAAGGTCTTCTCAAGGAAATTCAATGACTGTGTCGATGATTTGTTTGCACACACACACATACAACACACACACACATACAACACACACACACACATCCAAACTTACTGACTCTCCGAATTGCTAACTATTATTTGATTGGATTGAATGCAATGCCATTCTTTTCCTGGTTTTATTTGTTTTCCGTACATTTCTATCTGTGAGTCCTTTCATTATTTTTTTGTCAAATAATTTATTGCTCGGAATAAGCAGTCAAAGGATCAGATCGACCACAAATCAAATATATTCTGAATGGAGTCAAATATAATCCAATATTTTTTTCAATTAATTAATATTTTTCTATCAGATTATGAAATTCAGAACATTTGGTAAAAGTTTGAAACAAACACTAAATGTGTTATACTTTGTGCGACTCCTTCTAACCCAACCATTAAATGAAAAGTCTATTCAATAGTATTTGTAGTATAAAAGGGAAGGGAAGGCAGAACAGAAAGTTTGTTCATTTAGTGCAGAGCACAGCACAACACAAACTTGGATGACCAGAAAAAGAATGATTTTTGTTGAAAATAAGAGCGTCAACTGATCGCATCTTAATTGATATGTCACAACCAAATGGTTATCCATCATTCACAGACTCTTGACTGCATAGATAGTTATATAACAACAAACACAACACAATATTCTTTAACAAAACATAACGAAGAGAGAGAGAGAGAGAGAGAGAGAGAGAGAGAGAGAGAGAGAGAGAGAGAGAGAGAGAGAGAGAGAGAGAGAATTTGCATTCACTATGAATGGCATATATTCGACAGTCATATCGTTAAGAGTGTAATACATTTGTGTCTTATATCTATCGTAAGGCGAATGTAAATGAGATCCAATGGAATATAATTGATCTAAAAGTGAGAACCAGTGCTCTGCTGTGTATGAGATAACTGTGTGAAGAACTGCAGTGAATTATATTATGCAATGGCATAACTGTTGGCACACATTTAGTACCAACAGTGCTGTGATCTGCACTGGAAAAAGACATTAGAACTGAAGTGACACTAAAAGTTATGCTTCGCTTAATATATTTTGCATATAATTAGTGACACAAAAATTCTGAATAAATATTTCTCAAACACTGGCTGTTAGAGAGACTCACATTTTGGGCTCACAATCAAAATCATATCTAATATTATTAATACAAATCGATTTCTGGCAGTTGTTTATGACTCTAACACTTCAAACAAAGTGAAACATAGAAGCAATACATTCGACATATATTCCACACAAAAATCAATAATTCTGGTCTATCCATGTTTACATCTTTTAGCAAGAGTAACAAATGTTACCATTATTATTTCAATTTAATCTTCATAATTATTTTTCAGGTCTACCAAATCTATTTATTTAGTCATCGATCGGCCCTTTTGTGATGTATTTACTTTATATTCTGTGTATTTCATTGGATTTGTTTCATCGAATCATCATTTTTTCGATACATTGTTAGAAACGAATTACAGTTAGAAAGCGATTAATTCCCGTTAATAGACGTATAAATAAATCACAAATTCTGTGATCACATGAGACTTACTAATACCCAACGGGGATATAGCCAGGGATATACCCACAGCCATAATGAACTTTAGATTATCCAACGTCCAACAATTCAAAACGATAGCCTATTCTTTAGAACAGTTGTTATGATAAGTAGTCATTGTTTGGCTACTTTGACAAGGTTAAAATTTAGAACAGTTTAGTCTTGTTTAGAGTGATCTTGAACCTTTCTAAGGCACCTTACAGAGCAATTATGTAGCTTGAATATCAAAATAATAAATCTGTATCAAAATAATAAAATGATTGAAATTCTAAAAACCCTCTCCTATAACCCTGTTCGAAATTTTATTCGAAATATTGCTTTAACTCTATTACCTTGGTGATGACTACATGAAGACCACTATAAAAATAAATTACATATAAGAAGATTGTAAGAATTGAATCGAGAAGAATAGTAATAAAGAATATTATGCTCAGTCCCTAAATCTATCATTAATCTGTATTTTCTAGCGATCGATAATCTATTGAATGATTCTTGGTTTAAAAACTAGCATACTTCTATTTTAAGGATTGTATTTATTTGGTCCAATGTATAAAAATTTTATAACTTATTGAATTATATTCAATAAATTTAGCAAGCACATTATTTTCAGCTCAATATTCTATTTTAATGACTATTTTGATATATAAAGCATAACAAAAGCCGTTTTTATTTAATCTCTTTGTATGAGTTTTCACACATTCTGTGCGTTTGGTATCCGTTCAGAGTTTAAGTCAAATTTATTGACAATAAATCCAAACGAATTTCAACACAATTGCAATCAAATCGATAACATTTTTCACAATAACACACATTATAACTGTCATTATATTTGGTGTGTTGTAGTCCTGGCTATTCATTTGGGAGAGGATTGCCTCTGAAAACTAGTGCCTCAAAAAGTAAGAGCATTTTGTTTTGTGCTGTGATTGCAGTCCAAATGTGTTTTGTGTTTGAAAAACGTATTGTTCACAAGATTTCCCTCAAAAAACAAATCACATAATAAAAAACGATTGCACAGCATAGCCCAAAGTTCCGTTGGGGTTTGGGGGCAGGTATAGCAGCAAATCAATTCATGCAAACCATACTTCGGACGTGACACGTATGTTAGTAGTCAGAAGACTGTGCGGACGGCTGTTCACTATTAGCCATTCCATAGATAAGGACCCAAAAGGATTGGAAATTGGAAACGATTTACGGTTTTTATTGTTTTAAAACACTTTGAATTGGGGAACACTTTTGATGACCAAAATTCTGGCATAAAATTGAATGCAATTGCATTTAATTGATATTCTAATGGTTAGGAATGAAGATCTCAAAGGGTATTATTCTGTGCTGAATAAAACTGTGCGAAAAACAATATTGACTTTAATGTTACTCCAGATAAACATTAAACTAATAGATTTTGAATGTTTTAAACAATTTTATATAAACTTTGAATAAAAGATTTTCGATGAGAATAAGTGTTTCAAATCCCTGAATAAAATTAAAACATCCGAACAGTTTTGGCAAATATTTAATTTTCTAAACAAATTTAAGGCTTTAATCAGAGAAATAACTCAAGAATTTCATTGTTTTCTTTACGACAAATGATTGTAAATAAAAAGCAATTCTTTTTGTTTTTGTTTTAACACTGAATTATTCGTGACTTTCGTCGTGGAAATTGAGAAATATTAGTTCAAAGATCAGACAAACGAGTGAGACGTGACTACTCCTCACTCCTCTGACATCATATTTCTTATAAATTGCTTAAAATAAAAGGTTATATAAATATAGAGACAATCAGTTTATATGAGAATAAAAGCTGAGAAAGAAATAAATTAAATGAAAGTATAACACAATCTATAAATGAAAAGATGAATAATTGATATAATTTAAGCTCAGGGATGTTTAACACCCTGATTATCATAGTTTTCCTATTCATTTAATTGTCATTGATACATTTATAATAAGGAAAGAATATTTAAAAATTATTTGATAAATGAATATAAAACACAAACCGATGAAAGTTTAATATACTTACAAAAAGAAAAACATATAAAGAACTCAATAAATGTAAGTTTTTTTTATAGAAAAAATCAAATAATAAATAATTGATAAGAAAATTAAGTGAACACTATTTGAGAAGTTTGTGAAAACACATTACATCGAGTGATGATAAACAGATAAACTGATTCTGATATTAAACAGAATAATAAGTTGAGTCCATTAAGTGGTGAAAATACAAAATGTAATTTCGGGTTCGAGAGAAAGTCATTAAATCTTATTTTTTATCCTTGCTTAAACTTGTACCATGCTTAAAACAAAACTCAGTTAACTGAAGATCATCCAGTTTGGGCCAATCATAGCAAGATAACAAAGCAGATTACGTTGATGGAAAGGAAAACACAAAGGTACTTACAACTGAAAGAACATTTTCAGATGAGTCCAGTAAATGTTTCCTGCTTAATTTTTTCTCTTAATGTCTAATATTCTTATTTTTTGGACTCTTTCTTAAAGTAAGCGTTTAAAAGAGCTTAAAGTTTCCCGAATTAGTCCTAAAACTAATACTAATTCCTTAACTAATGCCGTTATTTACTGTAAGCCATTGTTCTGTTCACCAAATCTGTATCCGAATTATCTCTAGTTTTTATCCAATGGATAACACATTAAATACAAAAGAAAAGCCGAAAACCACTTCAATACGTTAATTGGTTTTTTTAGTTTTCAATCACAACAAGACATAACAGAATTAGAGGTTTTAAAACAATTTAAAACGACCAGGAATACAAAGAAGCAATGTAATACTTGATTGAAATTAAAATGTAGATGGTTGCTTTCAAAATGAAAACCTGGTTATATTTCTAAAGAATAATTTATATATAATATAATATTGAAATATTTGATTGAGAAAAGTCATGATTTTCTTCAATTTAATGTTTAAAAAGTATTAAACTTGCAAAAAATTGCTTAAAAAGTGGGAAAATTGCTATCATTTTGATTGTCGACAAAAGTTTGTCGAAGAAAACAGAATTTATTACAAAATTTTATTTCTTTTAGTGAAAAGTAAGTGTCATTTGTGCACAACTTTTAACGTTGTTTTTACGGTACATAACAGTCAGTAATAGTTTTATATAACTTATAGTAAATTAGTTGCCATTCAATGATGTTTAGCAGCCCTTTAGGCGTACTTTTGGTCACAGAAACTGAAGAATTGGTCGCAAACCCAACAAAATGATAAGATATTGTGTTGTTGTGTATGTTTTGGACCTTATTTTTCTAGTAGTTAATAGCCCAGCGCTCACGGCTCTGACGCACTCCATTCTTATAGCCCTAGTCATCATCATCACCATCATCATCATCATAACCCGGTGCCAAAACTACTGGTGCTCTTATATTCTATATTGAAGTCAATACTTGTGCTAATGTTTTAAGAGTTTTTTCTTTATTTTTGATATTTTCGATGTTTTCAATAAAGAGCCCAAATCGAGAACAAACCGAATATACGTTTTCTAAACGATAGGACTGATAGGAACAGTGGTCTTAACTGACTCTCAATCGATTCAAGTATATTAAGACAGACTACTATTCCTAATATTTCAGTTTTAAATCAATAGCTTCCGAAGAAAATGAAATAATTTGAAGAAATTGGCGTCAAAATGACCCAAATTATATCAATTACTTGAAATAAATCAGCAGGCTAACTTTGATGATTTTCAACTCGACTATTTCAACTGCTAATGAGCCAAATGGTGATAGTATTCAAAGAAATTTAAATTTTAATGGCATAAAACTCATCCATTTATTTTGAAAACGATATTAATTTTAATTAAGAAATTTCTGTAAAATAACTCTTTTGTCAAATACAAGGAATTTACGACACATTCATTAGAATTGACTCGTTTTTCAACACATGTTAAGAATATTTTGGTTATATATTGTCATACATTTGTGTAATTCAATTATGAAATTTTCTGCTCATTTTTCATTAGCTAAGAATATATGCCAACAAATATATTACACGTCTTTATCTTTTTTAGAAATAACTTTTAATTTTATTCCTCAATGTATGAGACGGTAATCAATTTGTAGGCAAAATATATTTTATTAGATTTTCATGGTTCAAATTTCTCCCAAAACTGTTCCTACTATGGAAGAAAGGCTCTCCAAATTAGAGAAATCTTTTAATTAAAATCAACTCATTTGGGAAATTATTTTTCCTAATCATTACTGAAAAGACTTAATTACTTGTGTTTACAAAGCAATCTGTTTTCACATAATTTCTGAAGATATTTAGCATTTCCTACAAAACAATTAGAAATAAATAAATAAATTTAAGAAATATTCGGACAAAACTTCATTGAAATTGAAGCCAACCCTAAGACTTATTTGAAATATAAGACAAATTACAATAACTATGAAATAACAACAAAACATTCAATTATTTATAGAAATTAAATAATTTTCTTAATTAAATGTATAATTGAAAGGTATTTTTGAATTATTCATAAAATGATTTAAGGCACTGACAACAAACAAATTCAATTATATAACTCGCTTTCAAATCAAGTGATGGCTTTTAAAGGAGTGTTTAATCAATAGATTCTTAGAGAAGAATAAATCAATCGATTGAATACACAAACAAATGAACACAAAACGAAACATAGGAATAGAATTGACAGAAATACTTGAATTATAATTTATCTATCAATCAATAGACGAGAGGAGAGGGAGGGAGGAGCGGGAGAGGAGTGAGAGAGTAGACTTCGATTAGTAGTGATTCTCAGAAGTAGTGGTCAAAGAAATGAATACCAGACCAACAAAATGAGAATAACAAAAGAGAAAAACAAGAGAAAACTTGGCTGGTAATTTAATTAAAACTCTTTATGCCTTGCTAAATCAATCAACTGAGAGATACGCCAAATTGTTATTATAGCCATTGAAAACTTTCTGGGTACTTTTTTTTCATAAGATCACTGTACTATAGTACAGCCCCTTTTAAATGGATTCTTCTTTCAGTTAATAGAAAGGTTTATCCGTTTATCCTTTAGTTTCATTACATTTGGTGTATAATAAAGTTTTTTTACGCCTGAATGATGTCCGGTTCCCTAATGTGTTGATCACATGTCTATATCTATCAGATCTGAAGATTGTTGAGTGAAATAAAGTTAAAATGCATTAAATGATAGCCATTTGCAAACATCAGAGGCACTGATAGTTAGCACTTATATTAGATGAAAAGTAAAGGATCACAATTGAATAGGAACTCATACTAAAGGGAATAATGCATTAGTCGGTGGTATTCTTAATAGATGAATGTGTGTCAGGTCAGGCATAAAACGGTTATTTTATTATTCTTGTGTCTCTTTTCCTCTAATGAGAAGATCACAAATATTACACAAATAAGACAGTCCTCTCGTCATCCTATTTATCGCCAAAAATCCTTACTCTATCTGCCATTTGATATAAAAAAATTAATATCTTTTTCCTATTATAGAACAAAAGAGTCCTCCATTTTATTAACAAAAATCAATCCAAGATTTCCTATCAAAAGATATATTTCTTATTTTCAAGTTTTGATAAGAGATTTGAAAGTTTTGGAAAATTTTATATAAAAATCTCAGAAAAAATTTGTTGAATTTGAAAAATTTCGTCTCTCTCTCTCTCTCTCTCTCTCTCTCTCTCTCTCTCTCGCAGTCTCTCTCATTCTGAGTTAAATCTGCTTTCACTCTGAGTTGTGATAAATATCAAATCGTAATCGTTTTGACTCTTGTGTTCAAATATAAGAGTCAGTCATCAGTTTTGACTTATAATATATAATACTTTTTCTCTAGAGTTTTGACGTTTAGGTTTCAGAACACATACACTAAGCCTTAATATATAAGCATTTTTCTTCTAAGACCTCATATATTAGAAAAAGTATTTTCAATATAAGGAAGGGCTCATACCTATGAGCCACTCATAACGTGTGTTCACTCGTATGCAAAAAAATCGCACAAAAATTTTCGTTTAAAAAATAATAATACATTTTTTCTGTGAAAATCTCAACATTTATGGCAACGAATGCTCTTTTGGCTCAAAAGAAGAGATGAAGAATAAGAAAAGAGTTGATTATTCTGTTCGCACAGAGAAATAAGAGCACAGAAGGAGTGAAGAGTAAAGACAGCAATAATAACGATAGAAGAAAATTGTGGCACAAATTGCACGACAGAGTGAACCGAAAGCAACAATCTATTAGCTCTGGTTCGCCAGTTCCTCATCATTGCCCCTAACACTTGACGTGCCTCCATTACCAAGATGGAATATATGGTCTAGAACTCTAAATGGAAACCAGAATTCATTGATTTTTCTTCATAAAGAAATATAAGAAAGTTCACCTAGTTCATACGAAATAGATTTGTCTTTATTATTACTTGAGTTCAAATTAATTAAATTAAATTTTTAACTTCAAATTAAAGTTCAATTTTAGATTAATTAATTAGAATAGATGGTCAAAATGGGCAAGGAAATTGGTCATGGATAATGTAGTGCCAGAATGAGCGAAAATATTGTTATAATGTTATAAAAGATGTCCTCAAGTGATGGCATACCATTGAAAATCATGTGATGGAAAGTCAGTAAAGCATAAACTAAAGAATTATATCATATAATTCGTTATAAGATATAACTTATATATAACTCATATATAAGAATAAGTTTCAGGAATTTTCAGAAGAAATAGATTCTTACGAAATATAAGTTTGTGACGACTATTACTCTTAGAAATAGAGCGAAAAAACAACTCTCCGTCGCCAATGAAGGCACAACCAGACGATTATTCATCACAAGAATCGATATTTCCTATTATACTCCTTTGAATTTTTTTCGCTTCAAAGGTTCCGGAGCTTTGCGTTCCGTTCATTTTCTGAAGACTTTTCTTACATTAAATGGTAATTCTTAGCCATTTCTGTTCGCAAAGGAATTTTAAATTTTTCCAATAAAAAGTAAAACTTTCTTTCTTAAATCTAACAAATTTCTGATCTTGATCCTTAATTTCACAATAAAAAAATATTCTATTATATAAAACCTATAGGTATATATATATATTCAATTTCATATATAATTCATGAAAGGAGTATACATGTGTATATATGTTTTGATTCGTATATATATATATATAGTGTTTTATTGAAATGATAATTATTTAACAATAATTAACAAAATTTCTTATTAATAGAAATCAATTTGATTTCATTTTTTGTATTCTATTTAAAGATTTTATATAAAATATTATTTGTTTTTGTATTCGTATAACATTTTAAAGGAGGAAATTCTTATATTAAATATATTTCTATAATTTTTTGGTAAAATTCAAATTTTCTTTCGTTTTTTGAAAATAACATTTTTGAAAATCACTCCCAAGTCATGAGAGCCTATTCCTCGATCAAAAATTTAAATATTTTACCAATTTTTTCGATTACATTCAACTTATATCTACTTATCAAACAATATAAGCAAGTTTAAAGATTTCAATTTGTCTAAAACCCAATTTAAATATGATTTTCAAGCTTAAAAAGGCACAAAACAGATTTGCCTGGATATTGATTTGACAGCATTAGAATTTTTCAAACAATAAATTAAACACAAAATGAAATATTCTGAGTGTTGGAGAATTTCAGAGAGAAATACACGCAATGGTCTCACTATTGATATGTAATGAGAGCTCAATTGAGAATCGATACTATAATTAGTTATACAAAAGGAATAAAAATTTAATATTCAATGCATTAATATATTTGTTGTCCAATCGATTTAATGCACTTATATTTCTCTTATAAGTGCAACGATTCGATCCAAATGTAGAAATATTTTTCATACAAACCTATCTATGCGTGAAATAAAAGGAATGAATGAAAAATATTATATGAATTGAATTTTAATCGAAAATAACTCAGAATACAATTCTTGCCTTTTGTTTCGGTTAATTATAAATCATCGGCAAAAAAAAAGAAAAAACATTTTTCCAAAATTACATTTGAATTTCACTTTCATATGATTGAAGCTCTGATTAAATTATAATTTCAATTATTTTAATCAAATTTCCGAAATTGCTTGGAGTTTCATCACTAACTGATGCAATCTATGATAGTGTCGGATAACTTTTGAAATTATAGACACTTATTATTAACTATTTTTTATGGAAATAAATTTTAGATGAAATATGAAAACTCAAAATTATATGAAATTACAATTTGAATATATATTTGAAAAATATCAGGAAATGTAAAGAATATTTAGAAAAAAATGCTGAGATTTGAATCATTTCTCAAATTAAAGTTAGAGTTGCATAAAAGCCAGTTATTTATGATGACTACTGTTAGGGTTGGCTTTCTTTCACTACAAATCTTATTTGATTTTAAGACTGGTTTAATGGCAACACGAATGAACATCAACCATTAAGTTTTAATAAAAATGTCTAGTACATTTGAAGCATTGAAAAACACATTCAAATGTGATTTTGGTTTTGATTATTCAAAAAATAATAACGAATTGTTTTGAAGAAAAATAGTTTAATAATTGATTTAACATTCAATTCAATCGTTCGTATATTTCACAACAAATTATGTAATTTTTATGCAAAAAATAAACAAATTTTACCTCGATTTCAATGCTATTATATATTTCTTGAATTATTTAAATGAGCTTTTCTTACGAATAACAGAATTCTCTTCAATCAAATAGAAAACAAATTCATGTAAATAAGGGAAATGTGTTTTTTTGCATAATATTTGTTTTACTGAAATATTTTAGTGAAAAATTACTTCTATTTTTCATTCAAAATCTAAAAACCTTTCGAAACAAAATTCTTGACTTAAGTTTAAGACAAAAAAAATATTTTGTGTCAAAAATATATCAATCATTGGTTATATTTGCGTCAAAAATGTATAAAAATATATGAAAACACTTGAAATAAACAAATATCTATAGTTTTGAAGTCAACACTTTGCGATCAATAGAGGAGGTACTTATGTAAATGAAATTCATCCCTGAAATGTTTGCACCTTGCACATCTCAGTTAACTTTCAATTCACGTCATTGTTTAGAAGAATAATTGTTTGAATTAAAGAAAAATAAGAATAAAAGGAGAGAAGAATATAAATAATTTTGATCACAAATCGCAGCTTAAAACCAAAAAAGTATTGCCTTTAAAAGAAGGGATAAAAATCTTAGTATTCAATAGTGAGAGTCTGGGCTCAGATGAAGATTTGAGTGCTCTGACGGATAGTAAAGAACCAGATTTTGTGGTCGCAAACATTGGAAGGAAAGATGGGAGGGAGGGAGGGAGGGAGGTAGGGAGGGAGAGAGAGAGAGAGAGAGAGAGAGAGAGAGAGAGAGAGGACAGTATTCGCTGAGGAAAACAATTTGATGGCTCAAACAAAATGCTAAATCTGGTTCTGTGCTGAACATAAAGAGATGAATCTCATGAGAAACGTTGGTAGAAAGCAATAGATAGTCAGACAGTTAGTGTCAGAGCAAAGAGAGGACAACACTCTCTCCATTATTTGTTATTGAGTTATATGTTTGCGAAAAACTGTTTCGGATTGAATGCAATTTAAAACCTCTGATATACTAACTGTTAATTTGAAATGTTTTCACGCAATTAGTTGAATAAATAAAGAAATGTCAGAATGTAACAAGGTTAATTATCGATTTGATGAGTAATTTTGTTGCGATAAAAATTCCTTTGGCCTTATTTAAGTCACATGATTAAAATAACTAGAATGTTTACTGTCTAAACACATTGAAAATGGAAATAGCTTGAATAATTTCAATTGTTTTCGGGTAAAATCAGTTTAATCTATCAAATGCTGGAAAAATTTGAATAAAAAAGATTTCGATATCAAAAGTTTAACCAATTCTTTAGAAATTCTTTAAATTCAAATCGATTTTTAGATCGAAATATATTTTGTCAATAATGAGACGAAGAATGGATGAACGTAGAGGGGAAAGGGGTCAAAATGCGCTGTTATGTCGATCGAAACATAGCTATCTCTATGGAAACGGGAGTGAAGTCGAGTTAAGAGTCCGATTGATAGAGAGAATGACTGAATGCAGAAATGACTTCAATTTGTGTGGCAGTCATTCAAACCATTTAATGAATTGCAAACAGTATTCAGTCCTTAAATTGAGACAATAGTTTCACAACAATTACCAAATCTTATGCTCTTTTATACCAAACATTTTAAAAGTTTTCAAAGAATTAATGAAAATTTAAGATTATATTAAATCTCTGAAAATCCAAATGAAGCCAACCTTTTAAATGGTATGACTACCGGACCGAATAAATAACTGTTAATAACAGAGAGAATGCTTTAAATGCTTTAACTCTTATTTCAAAAGAGATTTGAATTGAAAAATGAAATCTTGATATTCAGTACAAAACCCGTAACTGAAATGTCAAACACGAGTGAAACACATTTATCTATTCATTAAATATGAACACAAAAAGAAGTTTTCAAACCCCAGAGTCGTTTAGTGGCACAGAATAATAATCTGCAAACAATTTTTGTGAAAATAATTGAAACAGGGATTCCTTTAAATTTGATTATAATATAATAATTTGGAATATTATGAATCAAAACAACTAAATACATATTTAATTGTATTCCAAACTAATCTTGATAACTAATCCCAGCAATCGTTTCCAATCCCTTATTTTGAATTAATCCGAATGAATATTATATTATATAATAATCTCAGTTCACATAAATTGTGTGGTTTTATATGTGTGAGTGAGTGTGTGTTTGTATGTGTGTGTGTGTGTGTTTGTGTGTGTGTGTGTGTTTGTGTGTGTGTGTGTG
>JAQGCE010000186.1:0-15520 GCA_034699185.1 Eupelops torulosus
AACAAACCTCTAATTACGAGAGTAAAGAGGTTTGGAACGAATCGATTGCCTTCTATTGCGAAGAAGCCATTGATTCTCAATGTCTGACACAAACCAATCGTTATATTCAAAGCACAGATAATTTTGATAATCAATTGATTCATAATTTGAATGACAATAATATCAATGATAATGAAAAGAGGGTACAAATTCATTACAACTCATCCTATGATTCATCCCTTTCCACATCAAATGACAGTAGAGATGAAGAGACCACAGATTGGGAACAATTGGATCCATATTATTTCATCAGAAGTCTACCACCACTGACCCCCGAGCAGCGATCACGTTGTCCGGCACTACCATTAAAGACCCGAAGTTCACCTGAATTCACTCTAGTATTGGATTTGGACGAGACTTTAGTGCACTGTTCGTTAACAGAGTTATCTGACGCCACTTTCACTTTTCCCGTCAATTTTCAGGACAATGAGTATAAGATTTACGTACGAACCCGACCCTACTTTCGGGAGTTCCTCGAAAGAGTCTCCCAATTGTTTGAAGTAATTTTATTTACGGCCTCTAAAAAAGTATACGCCGACAAACTGCTCAACCTATTAGATCCAGATCGAAAACTTGTCAAGTAAGCACAATTTACTAGTCAATGTTTCTTTTGCTAGTATCTCTTAAAATTAGATTGAGCATGGGCTGTAAATTTTTATTGTTTTTTATATTATTTTCATTTCTGTGACTAAGTTTTGATTGTTTTTTATAGGTTTCGACTGTTTCGGGAGCATTGTGTTTGTGTGAGCGGTAATTACATCAAAGATCTGAATATTTTAGGCAGAGATTTGTCCAAAACTATAATTATTGATAACTCTCCGCAGGCTTTTGGATAT
Source organism: Eupelops torulosus (assembly GCA_034699185.1). Taxonomy (NCBI): domain Eukaryota; kingdom Metazoa; phylum Arthropoda; class Arachnida; order Sarcoptiformes; family Phenopelopidae; genus Eupelops; species Eupelops torulosus. Next base: position 876 of record JAQGCE010000186.1, read on the forward strand.
CAAGTAATTAATATTAATATCTATTTATTATTCAAATCTGAGGCTTATTTTTGAATCTTTTAACAAATGAAAGTCTAATCTTTGATTATCTTTGGTTTCAGTTAGAAAATGGTATTCCTATTGAGAGCTGGTTTGTCGACAAATCCGATTCGGAGTTATTAAAATTGATTCCTTTCTTAGAAAATCTGGTCTCATCTGTGAGTCTAATATTTTATTTAATATATTAATTAATTTACTTCTTTATAATTATTAATAGAAAGGAGATGTGAGGCCACACATATGCAATAAATATCATCAATCGTGCCATCAGTTGCCACCAACCGATTGATTGCTTTCTGAAGTCAATACATCCGATGATTCTTTGATTCGCTTTTATTGTTTTATTGCTTTTTTGGAGATTAAGTGCATTATTATTACGTTTATTATTATTATTACAAATATTATTATAATTATTATCTCATTTAAAATACATTAAATGTTTATTCAATAATCAGATGTTTATTATCTTTCACTACTTTTTTAGATGTTTTTTATTCTAATTCTTGTTATTATTTGTTCAATAGATTTGATTGTTTATGTATTAACCCATTAATTATGTTTTAATTCAATTATTATTATTATTAATATATATTTACATTAATATAACTGTTGTTGTATTTACTTAAAAATAATTTAGTGAAATATTTATCACTTATTTAACCCGTTTTCACAAACTTTTAATTGAATTTGTTTTAATCCAAAAGATTTATTCATTGATTCAAATGAATTATAAAACTATAAGAGAATCACATTATTTATATCACATATAAATAAATAAATATATTATTATTATATTATAAAATTTATAATTTATAATTACTGATCGACTACTAGTCAGTCAATGGCTTCGAATCTATTATTCATTTTTTCGCCATATTTTAAATGTTAAACAATTTTATTGATCTCTTAATTCTGTTTCAAAATAAAATAAAAACTTTTTTTTTCAATTTTGAAGACATTTATTACAGGAATGGGTTTATTTCAAACCCCTTATGATCAGGGAATAAGAAGATTAACACAATTTAAGAGATGTTTTGTTAAATTAAGTTTTGCTTAATTTAGAAAATATTTTATTTCAATAAAATTGAAAATAATTTAAAAAAATTCTGAATAAATAACAAAATATTTATTTTAAATAATTTTATGAAAAAAATGAATTAATTATGACTTCTCTGGAATTTAATAAATTAATAAATGACTTAAAATTTAACAGAAATAAGGAAAGTCAGACGTCGTGGGTCTCATTAGAGACCAACTCATCATAATTGAGACCAGAATTGGTTTTATTGTTGGCTAACGTTAAATCTCGGGCTCTGTTGTAGAGAAAAACACCACTTATGACAAAAGCAGTTCCGATCCAACTGAGAGTTGTCACTGAATTGCCTATAATTATGACCGAAAGCCATATAAGGAAAGCTCTTTTGGCGGTATTGGCGACGCTATGCGTTACCGGAGATATAAGACTCAGAAGAATATATTCGGTATAACTCTGACAATGGAATGAAAGGCCGCCTAAAATGTATGTCAAGAGTAAGTTCTTCTCCGTTTGAATTGAGTGCCAGACATGACTCAAATCGACGAGAATTAAAACACTTGGAATTTGGATTAAAAAAGAGGAAACACTGGTATAGAACTGAAGCTCAGCCGCAGAGTATTTCTCGATTGTCAACAACTTCTTCGAGAATACGTTCTGAAAACATTCGGACAAATTTGTGGCCAAACTGGCGATAAAACCAATTAATGTGAAACTGAGTTCAAAGGCAGAACAGAGGGCCAGTCCTGTCATTACTGGAATCAGTGATAAATTGATCAAAAGTGATGTCTTTTCGCCCAAAACGAATCGTGTTATTAATACTGTGAATACCGGCGCAGAACTCTTCACTGTTTCGGCAAAAGAGACCTCAACGAACCAAAGAGCTATTAGTCCTAAAAGTATTGTTGAATACCGAAGAGTTCCGACGGCTATTAGGTATCGGCTAAAATTGGAGCGCTTTATCACAGAAGAAGACTTTTTATCAATTCTTTCGGACGGACTCGTTATTAATCTCTTTATTGATGGCCAATATCTTAGTTGAATACCACTACAGACAGCACAAGACATGAGCTGAAAGACCGCCAAAATAGTTGTGTCTCCACTTTCATAGGAAACGATGTATTTATTGAGGAATAGTGTCGTAAAACTGAAGAAATACCACAATATTACACATCGAATGGCCTTCGATGAGAACAAACTACTATCAGAATTAGAACTGATTGACAATCGTTTCTTGTCTGCAATCGATTCCATGGATTCTTTGGTTTTCGGTTTATTAACACTCATTGTCTGTCATCTGTTATATTCTGTCATTCGTTGGAATAATAAAGTGACAAATCATTTAAAACGTTATTTTTGTGAGACATCAATAATGTATTCTACAGATATGACCAAGGTATGACCAAGGTATGACCAAGGTATGACCAAGGTATGTGCCAAAATATATTATCCTAAGTTAGCGAAGATGTTATACTATTGTTGGCCCCCTCTTAGGCTCCGAAGATATGTTCCATTGAAATAACATTAGAATTGTTTACAAGAATAGACAACATTTTAACATCAATTAAATAAAAGTTACCTGAAGTTAATCTTTATTTATAAGTTATATAAGTTTCAAATTTTAATAAATTTTATTAAAATTTTATATGAGATATAATGTAATACAAATCGAAAGGCTGTCCTTTTATACTAAATTACATTTGATTTGAGTCTAAAGCGAAAGAACTTTAGAGGACCTGATTCTTACACTAATATCTCTTAAATCAGTTCGCCTTAAATTGAATAAAAGCTTATTTTCTATGTCTTCGACGGCAGCCAAAGTCAAGACAAGTGTTTCGTGTTTTAACATTGAGAACACATTTAGACCATAAACGGGCATAAGATTCAAATGATTGATAGAATTTGTGGCAATCGCTATATTCCGGGCAAATAAGTCTGTTGTGTCCACAAACAGAACACTTGGACCCCAACCCCTTTCTTCGCACAACTTTTCGATGTATTCGGGTTTATCAGAGGGGAGACCATCGAAAGAGTCGACTACTTTGAGGTCGTCCTGAGCCAACTTTGATGACAGCATTGATATGAGACCCTTCACTCTTTTAGAATGGTGCAGGATATAAAAGTGTGTTTTTGGTCCCCTAGGTCCATGAACCCAACCGCCTCCTATCCATTGAGGCGCTCGTATTCCCCTAGCCCTGGCTCTACCGGTGCCCTTCTGTGGCCAAGGTTTTTTATTACTGCCGGGAAGTTCTCTTCTGGTAGGCATCCAAAGCCAGTCAATGTGTTTGTAGAGTGTCTGCCATTTATGGTTCTCTTGTATGATATCAGTTCGAGGAAACTCTCCCCAAATTGAGGGATGGAGTGATGCGATCGACAATTTCGTTGACTCAACACTTGTCATGTTTTCGACCCAAACTTCACGAATTGGAGTAACATTTGGATTAACGTTATCCATGTCTTTTAGTTCACGATTTATTATGATTGGAAGAGAATCATAAAATGATTCAATTGGTTCGGGTCTTTCCAGTGGTGGTTCAGGAGGTATACCAGCTGAATATCGACGACATAGCTTTGGTAAATGTGTGAAACTGTCCTTGACATTGATTTTACTGACGATTCTTCTGATAAACACATTTAAATGTCTTAAATTAGACATAATTTAAATGTATATTAAATCAAAACAAAGTATAAACACAAAACCCAATGCTTTAAATCTGTGAAACAAATTTTGATACATTTTATCACAAAAATTTTGGACTGAAATCAATTATTTTGTGTATTAAAAAGTACTAAAATAAAAAGATTTACTAAACATTGCTTATGAATGAAGTGATAGTAAAGAAGTTTGTTATCAATGAAAAAACCACACGTTTTGTGGCATCTTATGAACTGTTGGTTACATAAGAGACCACATGTTTGACAGTTAAATATTTGTCACCTAATTATTAATTGATTGATTGTTAGCTATTTATTGAATAAATTTATTTATTTCATTAATAACTGTTTTGGTCTGTTTCTAAAATGAGTGAACAACTGATTAAGAGGTTTGTGTCAATTGGTTTGAGTGAAGAGAAAGCAAAAGAAACGCTCAAAAATGAGTCGTTAAGTAAGACTTTGAATGATCTGATTATAGAAACCAATAAATATCTGAATTTAAATAATGGTTCCAATAAATCGATTGGTAAATTGGTGTACCAGACGGCCACTACTATCAAGTCTCAGATTAGGTCTCATTTACCGCTTCTCATTGAGTATATCGCCAAAGAAAAGATAGACTCAGAAATTAAATTAAACGCTGCCATCGATTATCTTCTCACTAATCCCTCAACTGATATCGATATTAAAGCATTTGAGACCAGTTGTGGGGTTGGAGTTACAGTCACTGCCGAACAGATCAGGGATAGCGTAAAGTCTGTGGTCGACAAACATAGGAATGAATTAATAGAAAAGAGGTATCGATTTAATTGTGGTGTAATTATGTCTGAAATGAAGAAGTCACTGAAGTTCGCCGACGGAAAGGCTGTTAAAGCAGAGCTCGACCGACAAATACTTGAACTCTTGGGACCGAAAACAGAACAGGATTTGGCGAAACCGGCAAAAGAAAAGTCTAATAAATCGGTGAAAGAAACCAATAAATCAGTTAATGAGAGCACAGAAACCGATGAAAATTATATGAATTTTATTGAATTACTCAGAAATAAGGCTCATTTGCATAAACCGGGAGAAAACTTTAAAACCGATGGTTATGTTATCACCGAAAAGACAACTGAATTAATAAAAGAACACTTGAAAGCCACCGGCGGTAAAGTTATGACGAGATTTCCCCCCGAACCCAATGGAATCCTACATATCGGTCACGCGAAGGCAGTTAATGTCAACTTTGGTTACGCGGAAGCGCACAACGGGTACTGTTATCTGCGTTATGACGACACCAATCCTGAAAAAGAAGAGGAGAGATTTGTCCGCGAAATCAAAGAAGTTATTGAATGGTTGGGATATAAGCCCTACAAAATCACTTATTCCTCCGACTATTTCGATAAACTCTACGAATATGCCGTTCGACTCATTAACAAAGACTTGGCGTATGTTTGCCATCAGAAACAGGAAGATATTAAAGGTTTTAATCCTCCGCCTTCTCCGTGGAGGACAAGACCCGTCTCTGAAAGTTTAAAATTGTTCGATGATATGCGAAGAGGAAAACTGAATGAGGGGGAGGCCACTCTTCGCATGAAAGTAACCCTTGAAGAAGGCAAACAGGATCCGGTGGCCTATAGGATCAGATATGTGGAACATCACCGCACAGGAAACAAATGGTGTATTTATCCAACATATGATTTCACTCATTGTTTGTGTGATTCAATCGAAAACATAACCCATTCCTTGTGTACCAAAGAGTTTCAGTCGCGCCGTTCCTCATATTACTGGTTATGTAACGCTCTGGATATCTACTGCCCGGTGCAGTGGGAATACGCCAGAGTTAACATGAATTATACGGTCGTCTCAAAGAGAAAAATCGCAAAACTAATCGATGAAAAGATTGTCTCCGATTGGAACGATCCGAGACTTTTCACTTTGACAGCTCTTAAGAGACGGGGTTTTCCTCCGGAAGCTATCAATTCATTTGCTGCCAGAACGGGTCTGACGGGTGCCTTAACTTCTGTCGAACCAGTTATGTTAGAATCAATTGTTAGGGATTTACTGAATACGAGTGCTCGACGAGCGATGGCTGTCTTGAATCCACTTAAAATTCGAATTATAAACTTCCCATCGAATACACCATTAGTTCCCATATATATTGAAGTTCCAGATTTTCCGTCGGATCCGAATAATAAGTCAACGCATTTGATTCCATTCGAACGCGAGATCTTCATAGAAAGGGATGACTTCAGAGAGAAAACAGATGATAAGAGCTATAGAAGATTGACTTTAAAACAAAGAGTTGGTCTCAAACACGTCGGTTATGTTCTCGAAGTGACCAAAATTATTAGGTCTGCCGACAATCAAATTGAAAGTCTCGAAGCCGTCTGTTATAACGTATCGGACGTCGAGAAACCGAAATCATTTATTCATTGGGTGTCGACTCCAATCATTGCTGAGGTCCGTCTCTATGAGCCTTTATTTAATCACAAGAATCCGGAAGATCCCAATGAAGTGCCCAACGGTTTCATATCTGATTGTAATCGGGATTCCCTGACTGTAATAAAAGAGGCGTTCGTCGACGCGTCTGTCAAATACGCCAAACCCTATGATAAGTTCCAATTCGAAAGAGTCGGCTTCTTTAGTGTCGATCCCGACTCCAAACTCGGAAGAATGGTATTCAACAGAACAGTTTCGCTTAAAGAGGGGACCGGAAAAAACTAATAGTTTTAATTGAGAGTTGAAAATAACCTTTAATTGAATTAATTGCAGTTTTAATAAAAAATTTAACTAAAAATCATTTATTTTTCCAAAATTAATGTTTTAATTGTTTATAAAACAAGTTATGAACGAAATTAATAAAAGTTGCATAACTTGACGGCTGAGTTGAGCCCAAAAGGCATATCGTTTTAAGTGATAACAGAACTGAAAGTTTGAGAACAAAAGTATTTTTGATTTACATTAATATTCAAACAATTATTTGTGTTTTTGACTCAAAAGTTCTGAATTCAAACTGTTTTTCACAACGAGATTAAGGTTTCGGAAACTCGAGTAAAGCTTATTATAATAATAGCCTTACCTGAGTGATAGGTATATCCCAAAAGTGTGGCGTTTATTAGCGTAAAGCGTTTGAGTCCTTCCCCGAGGCGTGTCTGACACATATCGTCGTTATGTTGAAGTCAAATATCTTTGAATTTAAAAGTTTTTTGTATTAATTTATTTCATGAGTCCATAGGTTCGCGAAATATTAGTCCGTTTTCGCGAACTATACAATGGTTTCACTCAAACTGTTTTCAATGGTTTTACTATTGAATTGTTGTTATGTTGTGTTCACTACATCTCAAGTGCATAGAAAGCGACCAAAAACTATACTCATTTTAGCCGACGGTATTAGATATGACTATTTGAATGACTCCACTCTCACCGGCTTTCAAAGAATCGCACGGAATGGAGTGCGCGCCCAATATGTTCAGCCAATATTTCCGGCCAATTCCTACCCGAACTGGTATACCATAGTGACCGGTAAGTGATCTAAACAGTGATCTACACTAGTGTTCAACTCTTCCACTTGTGTTGAGTCAAACTTCCTGAAAGCTACTTGTAGTAAGAGTGGCCTAAAAACCCACTAACCTTTCTATAAGTGACACTTGAGTTTACTTTTAAATGCTTCCAGTTTTTAGCGCTATTCTGATCTCTATTCAGAACGATACCGAACTTGTGGTCAGTTTTCACTTCTTTGATCTCAATGTCAAAACTTTTATTCGCTTTTCACTCAAAATATAGGAATTTTCAGTTAATCTATGGTTTGACAACTTTTTTAAATATAAGATTCTTCTTCTCATATATTTTGATTACTAATTGGGAAGAACTCCCTTAAGAAGTCCACTCACTTCACCGATGGCTATGAATTTTCACTAATGTTTTGATGGTTTGTGACCTCTTTTGATGAAAGATTTGAAGTACTGTTTAAGTATTTGGAGAAAACTTTCATCAAAATCGGGTCAAATACAGCCAATAATTAGAGAAATTTAAATTGACTTTTGTTCTGTTTTGGCTCAGGTTTAGTTAGGTTAAGACCAAACGTATTTAGTTTTTAATACATTTCTAATGGTTTGTATTCTTAGCTACTGATGACCAGCAAAGCAACTCCTCCAGGAGTATTATATTCCAGGCCTAAGGAGTTTTTTTGCTAAATAAATAAACAGTTTGTAATGATTCTCATACATACATATCCAGTGATGCCCAAGGGGGATTCAGCCAAAATCCCCCCTCTGGAACCAAAAAATACTGAAAAATATTCAAGGCCCGAAATGACCACTTGAAATAGCCACACGGTGTAAAGGTATACACACAAAAAACTCAAAAAACTCTTTATAAGAGGCCGTTTATGCTGGCCGTTTCAAATGGTCATTTCGGGTCTTGAATATGGCCATACGCCGATAAAATTTGGCAGGATGAATTCTCAATGTCTAAGTTTTGTATACACATAAATCTTAATTCGAAATTCCATTTATCAAAAGGAGAACTCCCCATTAAAATCAAATTTTCATTATCTTATTGAAATTAATTGAAAATTTAGGGAATTAACTTAAAATAATCTTATTTTATGATGAAATACATCTAATATTAGTGCGAAATACACTATTTTTATGGTTAAACCCATTTTAGTGTGCTTTTGAGGTTTTTAAAAGATGGCGTTATCAGCCCCCCTGGACTGAAAAATCTGGTATCCCCCTCCTGAATCCCCCCTGGAGCCTCGGAGCTTGGGCATCACTGTACATATCATACATTTAGAGTGACCAGATCTATTTGATTGGCCATGATTCTCCTTTATTTTATGTTCAATGTTTATCAGGGAGAATTATGGCTTGATTTTAGTTTTACTTTGATTTATAAATTTCAACACAAAATTACAAAATCTATCAGAACTTTAAAGTAAAGTAGAGAGTAATTGACGTCAAATTTTAAATAAATGCAATTCTATTTACTTTTGTTTAATACAACCATTTAAACCAATTTTAAAAAGGGATTACTGTATGTTTTCTGCAATTTCATGAAATGCGACAGGTAGTAGGTGCTAACCACATCCAAGAAGAAAATTTTGCATAAAAAATATTTTTCATTTGTTTTCAAAGCTTTAAAGTTTAAACGAAACAAAAGTGTATTAAAACTGCAAAACCTTCATTATTAGAGTCATAAGATTTGTCTGTCACTTGATTTCCTTTTTGAGACCTGGTCACACCACTAAATACATGTATTTACTTAGAATTTCTAATCTAATCTTCGAACTGACTTTCAATTAAAAGTTCAATTTATTGTTAATTCACTTAATTTTTAATCGATTTTTAGCCTTTATTTTAAATCAATGCAAATATTTTGAAATCAAATGATATATTTTAGAAGTCATTGTTTATTAAACTTTGATTGACTTTCAATTTAAATGAACTGAAAAATACATTCAAAGTACTAATTAGTGTTAATATATAATCAAATATTATTTAATTGACTTTAATTCGAAGAAAAAAAGTATCTACTATAATCTATAGCTAATAAATGAGCAATAGATTATTAATGTTGAAATTAAGCTATTTATTACTTGAATTAATGAACTTTCTTAAAATCCTTTAAACATTGTTTGAAACTTTTTTTCCTTTAAAATGAATTATGTATTTATTTTTGAATAATAAAATCAGAATTTTTTAAGAGCCAAAAAGCTCGGTATAACATGGCTTTGCATGTCATGGCTTAAATAACAGGATGATTTATTTATTTTATTATTAGCTGCGGAAACAATGTTTAAGAAACAAAAGCTTTTTTTATTTAACGATAAAATATTGGTTTAAAATAGTGTTACGAATGAAAGTCTTTCAGATAATAAATGAGATAAAAGTGAAAACAAGGAGTTATTTGAACCGCACTTTCATTAGAGTTTCCTTTTTTAGTTCAAACAAAAAAAATATAAATCATTAAATGTTAAGCATTTTATTGAAAGGTCTTTACGGTGAGAGCCATGGAATGGTACAGAATTTTATGTATGACCCCAAAGAAAAGGAATACTTCATGATGGCACCTGACAAGAACGCTTCACACCCTCACTGGTGGAATGGCGCCGAACCCATTTGGATAAATGCTGAAAAACATGACTTGAAGACTGCAGTCTATTGGTGGGACGGGTGTCAGGTCAAAATCAGAGGCAAAGTTCCAAGTTTTTGTCTTCAATACCAAAGCTTTTGGACATGGTCAAATGTTAATGAAGACACTACTAATGCCTTTTATGAAATCCTCGATCATTTTGAATCAGAAGAATGGCATTTAGGACTTGTATATTATGAGGCAATTGATGCTTTAGGTCATGCATTTGGTCCCGAGTCCAACGATCGGGTGGAGGCTGTCCGGGAATTCGATAAAATATTGACTCATTTGCAAGATGAAATAGAATTGAGGAACATGCAAAATGAGGTCTAATTGATTATTAAACTATAAGTCTATCGAAAGCCATAAAAAATGATTTGCAATTTGTTTGAACTTTTGAACCAAAAGTTTTGTTTAATTTCTTCCGTTATTTAATATTTTGTTATAATTTGTTTTGAAGGTAAATGTTGTGGTCGTTAGCGATCACGGAATGGTTGAAATCGATGAAAACAAAAACACAAAGTTGATCGATATCGAGACCATTATTGACCCTGATGACATAGAAGTTATGCTCGACAGAGGAACTACTTCTTTCCTTATCCCCAAGCCTAATAAGGAAAACAAAGTTTGTTTGCTCTTCCGTTTTCAAGTTCTAATTAGTTATCATGCTCAATCATCGTATTTTTCTTGTTTGTTAAGGTCTTGGAGGCATTAAAAAGTTCAAAAACAAAAGGCTTAAAGTTTTATAAGAAAGAAGACATTCCTATTCGATATCACATTAAAAATAACCGAAAGGTTTCTCCAATTCTTTTGGTGGCAGAAAAGGGATATTTTGTTAGAGGAGTGGGTATTGAATGAAAGTTATCAAACATTTAGTTTAATTTCTTTTGAAATCAGTTTCCACAGGAATCTAAAACAAAACCAGTTTGGGATGTGCTCTACGGGCAAGTCATTAGTCATTTAAAGATATATAAAACAGGTTTTGCATAAAAATAAACTAAACTTTCAAATAATTTATTCAGTGGTCATCACGGCTATGATCCATATGATGTGGAACAGATGCGGACCATTATGTATGCGCGAGGACCCGGTAAGCATCCCTAAAACTTTGCTCAAACATCAATAAAATAATGCAATCAATGAATTTTTAAAGGATTTAAGAGGAACTTCACGTCAGGACCCTTAATGATGACCGATCACTATAACTTATTGTGCTATATTCTGGGCATTGAGGCCAAACCTAATAACGGTACCTGGGATCATGTCAAAGACATGACCTCTGATGCGGGTGCAAAAGTGGCCCAATTAATAACCTGTGCTTTGAGTTCAAGCACTCGTCTGAAAATAGAGAACGTCTTAATAGTATTTGCAATTATTGTGATATTAGTTATGTTTAGTTTAGGATTAAATAATTGAACAAATTTTCTAACAAATCATTTCAATAAATGTCACATATATTTAATGTTCACTAAATGTGATAACATTTTCATTAAACACTTGTAATATATCTTTAAAATAATTGATTTTCATAATTATTTCAATAACAATCAAGATCAATTTGCAGAAATTAATAAAAATCACTGCCAATAAATTATATTGAAAAGGCCAAAGGTGTTCCATTTTTAAAAACTAACTTGATAATGTAATTAATTATAAGTTAAAAAAAAGTAAGAAAAAACAATTAACATGCTTAAATTGTAACAAATGTATAATTTATATATAATTTTCCATTTTATCAAAATGAGCTTGATAAATTATTTTCTGAAATAAAATATTGAAGAATGACTGTCCAATAGATGGCAGGTTTTACCTCTTTGTAAGGACTGCCAGTTGTAGTGAAATACAGTTTTGTTTTTATGAATGAATTTCATTTCAATCAATAGATTTTGTTTACGAGAAAACTTCATTTAAAATCATTTGAATTATCAATTTTTCTCTTCATTTTTATTTATGTTTTTATTGAATATATTTTCAAAAATAAATGAAATTATTATTTAAATTTGATTGACCATGTTCCTTCTATTTGAAATGAGGACAAATCAATTGACAAATAAATCAATCGATTGATTGATAGTATGTTTCAAAGTAAAGAGCATTTGATCCGATCTTCTGACCCATCGCTTTGGGGATTTGCAGGACTCGACCTCAACGATGAAGATCACAGTCACAAGTAATCAATCATTTATTATCTCTTTTGAAATAAGTCTGAAAATTTGATTCAATGGTTAATCTCTTTATGTAATAAACATTTAATAGTCTGTCCACTCGTTTATGGAATGCATTGAATTCAAAGCTCTTCAATGTTTTGATCGTTTTATTGGTTTTGATCCATACTTTTGCCATAATATCACTAATTCTGATCGATTCCCAATGGATTAATGGTATTTCATTCATATATTCCTTTCTTTTGTTAATTATTCTCAAAACAAACGATTCATTAGCATCTTTAGGATTAGCTTGATAACCTTAGAATACATCCTTAATTCTAGGATATATTTTGAATATATACCTCTTTGGCTATCCCTGATTTGATTCATAAACCTTTCAAATAATATGTAATAAAAATATAAGAAATTTTTGTAATTGATATGAATTTATAGTCATTATTATTATTATTATTATTATTATTATTATTATTATTTGTGGCAATAATACAGTCAATGAGTCATTCGATAGCTTTTTAAATATCTATTTCTTTCAAAACTCTATTGATTATCAATAAAATTGTAATTCAAGTCTATTCTCTGTCCTGAAGACCCAAATTGGAGACCAATAAATAACTGCACAGATATTACAAACACGACTATACCTGAATCGGTTTCAACTGTTCATTTGAGTCCAACTTTGCTCACAACTCAACATATTTTGTCTTATATTTCGTTAACAATTATATCCTTTTTCTTCATTGAGGTAACCATTAATTTGTAGTCAGCCCTCATTGGCATCGAATCATTTATTTACTCAGACTTTGATTAGAGAGCCCTGAGCTATACTTGTCTATCCTCTACCATGTTTTGATTTGATTCGTGGAAAAAAGCTATAATCAGAGAAACCCACACAAAATCGATTCCACTCTTTTCAAAATATTCCATTAAGTTATTGAAGTTAAGAAAAAAGTAGAGTACATCTGACGGTTCCCACCACTAATGGCTGACTGCATAATAATCTCTTCAAAAAGTTGAACAAAAATCTATAATTTTTTTTATTTGATTTTTGAATTCAAAGGTTTTATTGCGAATATATAGCGGAAAATCCAAATTATTTGTACAGCCGTTCGACTTATTGGACGGATTACTCGTTAATATAGTATTTATTTTAAGCCTTGTATTCTATTTTCATACCTCTTATGGCACCAAAAATGGTGGCAAACAGTCAGCAGTTCTGATAATTGTGTTGCGTTTGTGGCGAGTCTTCAGAATAATAGGTTCTATAATAGAAGAATCGCAACAAAGAATTTTGTATACATTAAGTGTTTGCGAAAAAGAGAAAACCCATTGCGAACACAAAATTGATATCTTGATTCTCAAAGTGGAAGACCTCGAGCATGAAGTGGCATATCTTAAGGAAAAGCTCAAAAAGACTGATAAAGACAATTCCGCTTATGTCCAGCAAATTTTGGAAAGAAATTCTAGGAAATCGAATGCAAAGCGGACCCAATCGTCACAGTCTTACTGTCCCTGTCGTAAAGACAGCTTCAAAATGATGGCTTCGCCACAAATTGAGACAATAGTTGATTCAGTGAAAGGTTGCGCTCAAATCAATTCGACTTTTGTTGAAATCGAAACTCAATCAATGGCTTCAGAGCCAGATATCAATGAAATGGATGAAAATGTCATTGATTTGGATGATTTCGCTAAGAATTTGGCGCAAAGTATTACTATTGATGTAATGAATGCCGTTATCGACAAAAATATTTGCCATACAATCGATACAATCGAAGACTGTTTGTCTGAATCATCGGCGCTGACCTCAAAACTAAACGGAATGCAAAGTCAAAGCAATAAAATGCGAATCAGTCCGTCATCTTCTCGTCACTCATATAAGAAAATCATCAATAATTCAATCATAAAACCATCGATTTTTAATGAATCAGACATCTATTCAGGCCTTTACCTCATCTCCGATAAGTTAAATCATACGAAACCAAATCAGTCCAAAACTACTTCAAGTCTTGACTCGAGTTCAGCCGCACATCAACTCAATGATGAGCCCGATATCGAACGCATCAGAAAAGTCGAGTTTAGTATTAATGAACGGGTAATTAACCCCCATTTCTATTAGAAAACTATTTTTAATAATTTTGAAATCTGTTTAATTCTATTTACAGGACATTCCTCTGAGTTCACTATAATTTGATCTCCGATTGATAACAAACCAAAATATTTTATTAAATAATTGAATATATTTATGACATTATATCTGAATCTATGCCAAAGTATTATCTCATTTGCACTTCTATTCACTATTAACTCATTTGAAGAAAGATTAAGTTTTTCAAAGTCTAGTCTTTTATAAACTAAATTGTTGTGAAATCTGTTGAAATTCTGTTGAATTTCTCAACAATAATATTAAAATCGTTTTGATTGCTCCAAAGGATCCTGCAGCTTATCCTAGGTAACTAGCATGGTGCTTTGATAATAATTTCAATTATTGATTTTAAAACTATTTTACAAAAACATTTCATTTTAATTCAAATATATTTTTCTGGTTTTTAAAATTGATTTTAGTCTTGAGTTCAATGTTTTTATAGACAAATATATATTTTTCCTAATTTTATAGAATATTTTTAATTTCTTAATAATTA
>JAQGCE010000187.1:0-15485 GCA_034699185.1 Eupelops torulosus
CAATGATTGACCGCCAAAAAGGTTATTGCATTGATTGTCATTCATATCATATGTGAAGAATTGGATAAGTTTTTAGTCAATTCATTAATTACGTGATTATCAATTAAACATAGCGTCATTATCATTTTGACACTCAGTGATTATTTCATGACAGCGCGATATTTTGAATGTGAAATGAGTGTAATTTAATTAACTTATGAATAATTTTTTGTAATTTCATTTAAAACTTATTTTGATTTTTAAAAAAATTTAAATGTATTTGAAAATAATCAAAAACAAGATAAAACTTTCGAACTTAGGAGGGATTTTTTGGAAATAGGATTTGGATTTTTTGTGCATGGAAGAAAATTTTAATTTAATAAGTTATTAAAAATAACCTTAAAATTTTATTTTATAAATTAAAAAAGTTTAAAATCAAAACTGTTTTGTTTGCCATTTATTACAATTAATAATAGAAATAAATTAAATCAATTTTTATTGTAATTATTTTTAATGAATTTTATTTTATATTTTGTTTATTCAAACGAATTGTTTGTCTAATTTTTTCCGTCAACATAAGGAATGGGCAAACATTTGTCGGCCTCTCCTATATCATCTCTCAGAACGCTCAGGTCTAGAAAGAGTGAAGGACCTAAAAACATTGCTCTGGAGGTGTGATCTTTGACTTCATATCTTGTCAATGGGTGCAAAAGAATTGAGTGATTGCCTCTGTTTTGCATAAACCATGACATTCCTCGAGAAAGTGCCGTCGAATTACAACAGGTCTCCCAACTTCCGATTGGGTGCGGACCCACTGGTTTGGTATTGAAGTGATTTAGACGACAGCCCTTTAAGACGCCTTTTTCAATTTCCTGGTGAATTTGACGCCTAAATTGAAGCATTAAAAGTATGCACTTGATTATTAAATGAACAAGCTTATTATTATTACCTGAATTCATTTGCATGATGTTTGTTCTCACTATTATCTTGGAAATAATAGGTATGAAAATGATATCCAGTTATTTCTGACTCATCCCATTCAATTGGTGTCGAAGTTAAAGGAACAAATTCATTATCAATGGGAACGCCATTCGTGGACAACCATAAAAATGAAATTAATGTGAGCAACAAAAAACTCTTCATTATTATTGTATTTAAAAACCAAATGAATGAAAAAGTCTTCAAATAATCTAATATTTATATAAAAAATAATTTGAATTAAATTATTTTCTTATCAAATCTGATGTTATGTGGGATTAAAGTTAATTCCAGTGGTGTTCACATCAAACGTCGTGGCCCTCGAGTCGACTCATTTATTGATAAAAGTTCATAAAGTTTTTGCCGAAATTATCACAAAATTTATCGATTTTGTAATTTTATGGGAACTTCTTGTTAAACGCTTATTCAGACTAAAGATTAGATTTAAATGTTTTTGTAATAACATTATTATTGTTATTATTAATGGTATTTGAAACATGAGAGATCACAAGTCCGGTTTACAGGTTGTGAATCGTGGGAATGAGAGGGCGCGGCGCTGCGTGCTCTCTATTTATTGCTATGTAAAATTGTAGGTGTAATTTGTTAGCCTGTGTCTATACACCTACCAGTGCGGACTTGTGATCTCTTATGATAGAAAACAAATCTCATTAAAAATCACTTTAAACAACAAGATGTTCT
Organism: Eupelops torulosus; assembly: GCA_034699185.1. Lineage (NCBI taxonomy): Eukaryota > Metazoa > Arthropoda > Arachnida > Sarcoptiformes > Phenopelopidae > Eupelops > Eupelops torulosus. The sequence continues at coordinate 1,657 of JAQGCE010000187.1, forward strand.
GAAAATCAGGAATCTTACCCTTCTCTTTGCCACTCCTGTGAGGACTGAGTTTAGCTAACCCTGGATTAGAAATTGCATCGACGATGACCACGTGTATTTTGAGTGTATTCTTCTCCCTTGACTACCATTGAATTAAGTGAAAAATTATGAAGAAATGCATTGAATAAAAGTCTAATCGTTTACTATTTTATTAATGATTGCAAATATTTGAATTATTGGAGGAATGCATACAACTTATGACGAAATTTTGATCAAATAATTCAATGATTTTGTTTGAAATAATATTTTAAAAATATAGAAATGAAAGAAAAGATAAGAAAAATATTAATGTGTTTAATGCCCGACAAATAAGTTTTTATGCATTTAAATAAAATCGCAATGAATTTGATTGAAAAGAAAATTATGAAAAAATTTAAAGAAATTAAGAGATTTGAAAAACAAATAATTATTATATTTAAAAACGAATCGACATTTTTTTCTGGTGTTTGACCTCAAAAACTAATGAAAATAATTAATTTACGTTACATTTAATTAAAATAATTATAAATCACTGATGAATAGAATGATGAAAATTATATACTATTTTACAGAAAGATAATAATAATAATTAATAATTTTAAAATCTTGCTTGTTCAAAAAAATAGACTTGATCTTAAACAATTAAATTAATTTTTCAGTTCTAATATCAAGACTTAATGAACCAAAAACTTTATAAAACATTTGTTAAGTATTTAAATAAAATCACTTAATTGTAATAAAGGTATAAATTTTGTAGAATTAAAAAAATGGCAATAATTTTATTAATCGTTGATTTGTTCGTAAAAAATACTGTTTTCTTCTTAAGTGAAGAAATTCTTCTGTTATATTAAAATCCATTCATTTCTTCAGCAGATGATTAGTTGATAAAACATAAGAACAATTAGAAGAATGAGATTTCCATTAATTTTTTTGATGGATTTAAATCAATAAACGAATTCACAATTCGGAAGAAAATGACCGAAATTTTTCTGATTATCTGATCAATGGTTTAAAGTGGAAGACGACAGAAGAAGAACAAAATGTATGGAAACGCTATAAATAATTGTTATATAATATAACTAATTAATAGTTATACTAAACTAATAAAAATTAAAAACAATTAAAATAATTAAAAATGGCATCAAATGTGTCACAAATGTGTTCACAAAAAGTCTTCACTGATTTTGTGTGGAATATAATAACCAATTATTGAATTGAGAGACAAAAACAAAGCAATTAAAATAAATCCAATTATTAAAAGTTTATCACAGAATATATGATTTGAGGTCCACTTAAACGATAAGAAGAAGTTATTCTTCAGATTTGTTACACATTAAGGCATGAGATGCACAACAGTTGCGTTTTATGTAATCGTGTTTACAATATTTGTCGCCAAATCTCTCCAAGAATTGAGTACAAGTCAGGGAACCGGCCATTCTTTCTACCTCATCATGGCACTGACTGCTAGTGCCTTCTGCTATTGCTACTTCACTGGTGCTATTCGTTTGATTGGCCGGTACCACTACTTGCGGTGACTCATTTGTGGGCACCGCCAAACGTAAATATGGACTGACTACATGTCGGGCCAACCCTTGACGATGGCGTAAAGTTCGTCTACCACTTCTTCGTGCCGGCCAAACGCCGACTGAATCAGAACGGGACAGAATGCGATCGGGTGTTGGCAGTCGACTTACTTGTGCGACGTGAGTATAATCAGGGATAATATTTTCAATTTCTGCGGTGCATTTGCCGTTACGACAAACCTATCGAATAAACATTTAGTTTCAATTCACAAATATGTTTATCGATTAATACCTGTCCGTCTCCGCACTGCGAGCCCTCAGCCGCTGGTCTATAGGAAACACAATAACCTGAGGCACTGTCAAAGCAGAACAGTTGAGCACAGACTCGGGCGTCTTTCTGTTGTCCCAAACATTTCATAAAATTATATTAATTATTGAATTAATTAATTTGTGAGTAAACTTACGAAACAAGCGTTGGTTCCTCTGTCTCTTTTGCACTGTTCATCCAATGAAAGCATAGTTCCGGGCAATACTCGAGGTAACAATTGGTTCTCATGCGGGAAGTTGTAAAGACAAGTGGCTGTCTCTCCACTGAAATCATTGATTAAATGATTAAATTTCAATTTTGATGAATAAAATTAAGACATACTTAAGGAAGTGCTTAAACTGTTCGACACTACAGGAAGACCATCTGAACCCCCTTTCGGTATGCCTGAGATCACTCATAATGAAGCCGTCCTCCCAGGGGCAGCGAGTGGCACCCGGACCTCCTAAATAGCTCGGAGGAGGTGATCCATCATGCACACAACCCAATCTATTTAAATTTAATAATGAACTCAATTGGTATCTATTAATCAAGAGGTGATATAAGACATACAAGTGGCCAACTTCATGGGCGGCCACAATTATTCCACTGAATCCTCCGCTATCTTCAATGATCGCAACGCTATTGACTTTTTCTAGTCTTTTGTTGACAACGCAGGCGCCGCCAACATAAGCGAAACCAGCGGTTCCCCTATTACATCGACCACCCTCGTATCTGCGCCGACACATATCCAATTTGGTTATAACAACCGCCAAATCATATGTAGGCAAACGGTCTTCTCTATACAAGTACTTTCCCATATCAGTGAGAGCACCGGCAGCGTCCACCGCATCTGCATTTGGCGCTCTTAGTCTGTTTCGCTCCAAATAAGGTGTTGCGTCCCTGTCCTAAAAGTTTTTATTGTTATAAAATGATTGTTCTAGTTAATCAATAGGTTACCTTGGCCACTATCATTCCTGCGAGACTGACTCTAATCTGTGGATGTCCCAGTAACTTATATCTGAGATCAACACCGTTCCAAAAACTGATGAAATAGCGTTTGACGTCACGACTGGTGGCGCCGTGCAGTACATATGAATCATAATCTACCACTAAAAGCACTTCTGGCCAAACAGTTTGCGGCGCCTGACGTTTTGTACGACTCGATCGACGCTCTTCCGAAGTAGAATTCGATGTCAGCTTAAGACTCATTTTGGGTAACTTTGAGTCCAATTCCACTTTAGATTAGAAAAGTATTTATCACTAATTTTGTTCACTTTTTTAAACTAATGATAGCTTACAGTAATCGGAATGACTTTTCTGGTCGTCAAACATATTTCGTTTATATATTACATGAGTTATACCGCTATTCGTTGAATTATTTTTAATTATTTGACTCTCCACGAGTCGGGAATCAGTGCTGACCGGCAATTGTGAGACAAGGGTTTCCGTTATATTAACATTTGAATTAAGAGTTTTGTTTCTTTTGCTGTATTCGATGGCCTCATCTTCATCCAGGAACATTTCATCGTCGCCATCATCGTCGACATTATAATTAAGGTATTCTGTGTTATCTAAAGTGACTGTTTGTGGCACCGGTCTTATCACTAAATCGTTTCCAATGGTTCCGTGCTATCAAAACACAACATAACATCAATTTAAACTTGATGAAACCGATAAAAATATTAAACTAGTCCAATTAAAGTTTGTGCTCATGCAGGCCTTTAACCAGATTAGAACAGAATCTGATTACATACCAATTGAATACTTCCATCTGACTGATGGTCGACTAAAATCGCTGCCATATTTGACTTGTCGTGATATGTCGTTCCTATATTTTGATTTTCCTAAAAATAAAATTAATTTAAATGTTAATAGACTTGAGAGAGGAGTGCAACGAAACGTAAAAATAATAATAATAATGATTATTATCGAACAGTTTTTTCAGTTCTTATTTTTTAAAAATATAATACAATTAAGGAAATGGGACTTCAATTTGGAACCGATATAAAAGAAGTGCTTAAACTGTTTTTCATTGAATGAATCAAAACTATTTAGCAGTAAATCTATTTTACAATAGAGGAGAGAATAAACTTATTTTTTTCTGCTTCTGTAAAGAAGTCCTTATTTTCTAAATATTTAAAAATAGATTTTTATAAAAATCTTCAAAATATAATCTTTGATATTATTTTCATTCATTTCATTAAAAAAAACTTATTTTTAAGTTTTCACTTATTTTTATAACAGCTTTACTTAAATCGAAAGTTGAATAAAACAATAGAAAACTAAATATATTAAGGAATAAAAGTTTCTAAAAAAGATATATTCTGTGCATAAAATCAGATAAAAGTTTTAATAATCCATCAAAAAAAATATTTTAACTCCTTTTGATTAATTACAGATTCATTGATAAGTTTAATGTGTTATCTATAGATTTGACACAAAAATAAGAATAATTAATTGCATTTAAATTAATTTTTATGAACATTTTTGAATTTATATTTTGTCGTTACAATGAAAGTACTATAAATTGAAATTAATTAGCAATTAGTTTGAAATAGGTTTTAGTGGAAGGACTCACAAACAATAGTAATGCGATTTAGCCGTAAAATGAGTCACAATTGTATTGAATTTTATTCTTTTGCTTTCAATTCAATTGTTATTCAAATTATTAAACCGATATTACTATTGAACAATTTGCTAGTTTAAACTTTAATTTGGTCAGTATTTGCCACTTTCTCATCACAATAACAACGAAATTGAGTATAAAATTTCAAATATTATAATAAACCAAATATTTTATAAAACAGAAATGTATGTTAAGAGCCATTGTATTGGATATCAAAGAACTGGATTCAGTTGGTTCTGTTAGGCTATGTTAGGCTCTGGGTCACGTTTTCTTTCAATCGTTCATTAAATTGTTTTTGATTTTTTCCCAATATTAACTAGGATAACTCAAGGATGGCCAAGATATTTAAATGCTGTCACTTTTGGCACTCGATTAGAATATTTTGAGCAAAAGCTCAAAAAAATATGAGATCTTAATAATTGAATTATTGCTAATCGATGATTAGTAATCATGTTAAAAATTCTACACCAGTGATAGATAGTGAACTAATTTATTAGTTACCCCTCTGGTGATCGCAAATATTTATTAATAATAATTTTCTCCTCAATCAGTATATGATTTAAATTTTTCTTTACAAATGCCCTAAAAATATAATAAATTTTAATTTAATATTTCATTTAATTGAAAGGGTTGTGAATATTAAGTCACGAATCAGAGATCAAATGAGGAAAAGATTATTATTATTATTATTTTGAGAAACACTTTCGCATATTTTGACTTAAATGAGAGACAAATTGAAATCAATTTATTAGTATTTTTTGAGGTCAACGCTACTGAAGAAAACCTATTATCAATAGAACAGCTCTGAAGAGAATATTGTTTTTTTGAGACCAATTTCTTATTATTCTGAATGTTATTATTGTTTGTCTCTAAATAACAATTGAAATAAAAGTTATTTTTCTGTTGCTCTCAATATTAAAGAGAAATAAGGAAAGACTTTCTAAACTTAGACTTAAGTTTAGACTAAATTAGTTTTTATGTGGTTCCCAGTGGAGAACATACCTGAGCAGTTGTTGGCGCTTCGCTGTAACGCAACTTTCCATTGCTTGTGGTCTCTGCCATAAATACTTTCATATCTTTGACTCTGTCGTTGAAATCTTTGTTTTTCTGGAGATTTAGTTCCAGTCTTTTACCGAAAGCATTCAAATGGATTTGTTTGGGGGACAGTTCATTATGGTCTGAGCGCTGGTCTATTGAGCGCTTGTTTAATATCCTTACATTTGTTAAATCATATTCTGGTACTGAAAGACGGAAAAAAAAATATGAGAAAAAATGAGTTTCAAAACAAAAATTTGTTGTAAAGTATTTGAGAAAATGAAAAAAAAATAATGTTTTGCCTAAAATAAGCTACAGCTCAACAGCTGTTGACTCGAGGCTATTATTTTTTTTTGAATCTTAATTTAATTCTTGATTTAATTAGTCTTGCCAATAATCTTAATGATAGTGAACTATTTGACTGACTATATTGAGTTGAAATTTTGATTTAATCCATAATATAAATCAATAATTTATTTTTAAATATAGTTATAGAAAATTGTTTTCTCTGTTTCTCTGTCGACAAAATTAGATTCAGAGAAAAAAATAATGAATTAATGCTCTGATTATAGTTGTATTGAATAATAAAATTTTGTTTAACTCTCGTTAAAAACTAAAGACAATTATAAGTTTAAGTGGAGTCTAATTGACTTAATTGGTTAATGATATGAATGACTGAAATGAGGGAAAGGCACTTACCATCATTGTGTGACTCTACTTGGAAGACATTTCGTAGATCATCTAGGCTCATTCTTTTGTGTATCTGTAAAAAATGAGCAAGTTGTAATTTAGAAGAAGAAAAAACATAAAACTATTTCAAATTAAATTTTGATGTCTTTTAAGAGAATTATTTTTTTCTAATTTCGATTTATGTGCGAAAATAGTTTTTTAATTTGTTGTTCTGTCCTCAGGACTTGACTTTCTCTCAATAGCTTTAATGGTTTGTAAAGAAATTGCATTTTTATTACAATTACATACATTACACCATTTGATTGCAAACTATTTTAAGCCAAGTTTATTTAAAAATTTAAAAATATAATTAATAGAAAATCTTTGTCATCAACTAGGTCGGACAATGAAATTTTACTAAAAAAAGAAGAATAGACAAACATTTCTTATCGTGTGTGTGTGGTGTGAAAGGTCAATTAGTTACTGAAAATAACCAAAACAAAAATAAAAGAAATGCAGATAAATATTTTAATTGGCATTTAATCTGGAAACTATTTAAATAGCAGGAATAATTAGCAAATTCTATGCTATGACCAAATCTCTAAATATTTAAGACTGGATCCAATTCAACCATTTTTTAATCTTAATGTTTATACATTCGCTTATATTTAGTATTTCCTGAAAAAATAAATTGAGAGATAAATGAGAACCGATTCGTCAAATTCTCACAATTTCTCACAAATTTCAACAAAAAATCGAGTCATTCATTATTTATAAACTGACAATAACTGCCTCTAACGTCATTCAAATTACGATCAAGAACATTGCCAAATACATGGCCAAGTAATAGTATTAACTTCTTAGTAAATTAGGGAGTATCTTACTCATCTAAAATCAAGGTTTATTTGTATCTACTTGATCATTTTGGGCTTCTTTTTAATTATTTTTTAATAAATTTGGATTGATAGCACTCAAGTAACTTAAGGGGTAGTTGTTTGGAAACATGTGTTGACCTTACTATTGATTTGGATTATTGAATAGTTATCGTAATTATAATAAAAATTTATTTTTGTTTCGAATTAATGGATCGATAATTGAGGGAAAACCAATTGATAGGAATCTATTAGTTATTAATTGAAATTTGATAAGTCCTTCAAACTAAGTGATGGTTCAATGAATATAATATAACTCTCTATTAACTTAACTCTTAAACTAACAAATGGTTAAAATTGAAATTAAAAAGCCCTACAATTATAGTTGAGTTAAGATTAAAATTAAATAAATAAAGAAAATTATTACAAAATATTTTTGAAATGAAGGTCTTATAAAAAATATAGTGTCCTTAAGATTAGAAATTTGTCTCAATTCAATTAATTGATTTCCTTTTAGGTAAATTTTAATATTGAAAAATGATTGTGTCCTTGCATTATATTAACGGCCAAATAAACATCAATGTCAGTTACACACAGTTTTTAATGGAATTCTTGTCTAAAATTTCAGTCCAATTGAATACATTTCTAAAACTCTTTTGTTTGTTATGTTTGAAAAGACCTCGTCTTTAATGAAGTTTTGATTATAATTTTGAATTAATTTTATATTCATTGAATTCATGGAAAAAAGTAAAATGGGTAAAATTCGAGATTAATTTATGATAAACACTCTTTTTGGCTGGATGTGAATAATCGCTTGGTAATTTAGAGAAATTTAATTCACTTGCTTTTCAATTGAGTTTAATCTAATTCAATATAAAATAATTAGTAATTCTAAGTGTTTTTGAATTTATGTTATTTGTTTTGAAAATAGCAAAAGAGTTAATAATATGATTGAATTAAATGAAAACAATATAATTTTCAGCCCATTATTAGCCAAAACACTGTTTATAATCGATCATTCAGGTCCTGGAGCTGCACAGGGCATAAGTGGAGGGCATAGGGCCAATCAAGCCTTAAATTCAGTGATTAGTGTCATCTTCGAAGGCAGATATTGAATAAATAAATAAATTTAAGCAAGTTAACTCAAACAAATATAGAAAATAAAAAAACGTATTAAAAATATAAATAAATTTTCTTATAAATTAAACATTGAATTTAAAAATAGATATTTTTCTTTAATATTTCTTTTATTTCTATCTTTATATACTTTGGTATCTCATTTTAAATGGCTTTTCAAGAGCCAAATCAAAGGGTGGAGGAGTCATGTGTTTGGAAAATGTTGTTCAATAAAAATGTTCATTTGTTTTACTACTTTAAACATTTCTCACACTTTACTCAATAATCATTTGAATGCTTTTTCTATTTTTGTGGTCAAAACAATGCCTTCTCTTTCAATGAAATACTTTAAGGACTGAATACCAGAGAGTTATTTAGTAATGAAAATGAAATAAATTTCTCATTCATTCTATTGTTTAGATTTTTAACTTTTAATTTCGTCATATTTTTCGGGTTTCACTAAGAAATAAGAATTAGGAACAGAATAATTGAAATAAAACTTTTCAACTAAAAAATGTTTAATTATTTGTTTTTCTATTTCAAAGTCTTAATTAAAAGGCATTCATTCGTGAAGAGGAAAAACAACCAATTTTTTAAAATTTATTCCTAGTTTTTTGCAGAAGAGATAGTTATTTATGAGTATTTTAATTGAAAAATAACATAATTATTAGTGCTTTCAAAATATGTGTCTTTCAATAATCTATGAGTACATCGAAATGTTTATATTAAGTGGTGGTGTGGGCCGAGACTAAAACAGCTGAAGACCTAACTTTAACCGCGAGTGGGATTATCCTCAATGGGAATACTAAGTATTAAATGGGTCGACACTCTTTGACCATTCAAGTGAATTATCCTTTTATTTTGTTTATTCAAATTATATGAATAATAATTTCAAATCAGATTTGATTCAAAACACATTTTGTTTGGCATATTATAAACAATAAAGAATAACTATCTGATCAAGTTGAAATGTGGGCTTTGCATTTCTTCAATTGTTAGCTCTGGTAATTTTAACTTTCAATTCTTGTATGAAATGTGGTTAAAGTGAAATTTGCAAATATCTCAACAAAGTTTAACAGCACTGAATGTTTTTTTGCCAGTTTCTCATAAGAGTTCATCATGCTCAAAATGTTTGATTGCAATTTTTAGTGCTAAACAACAAGTTTTTGAAAAAAGTGTCAGTTATTGGCTATAAATCTTGAAGGGAGAGATGTTTTATCTGATAATCTAATTTAAAACATATTTAGGAAAAACACATTTTTGACGTTTAGATCGCTTTTAAAATACAATAAATTTTCGCTGTTTTTAGTGTTAATAATAGCGACCTTTTGCCTGATCTTTGAGTCACTAACAAATGTGAGCCAATTGTGAGCCAAATCTAACGTCAATTTCTATTACTAAATAGATTTTGAACAGAATTTGATGATTAGTGGGGTTTCATGGGGTGCGGTATTTAGATCTGGGACAGTATTTATCATCGACAGTAAGCGCCAGAAACAGAGGCAGTCGAGAAAATCAGTTAATAACTCGAGAAAAATAGATTCATAAACAGTTTGGCCAACATTTGGCACAATTTGGCAAATCTTTGTTCAGAAGATATGTTGGTTTTGATTAGAATTTAATAAATCATTCAATTTTTTCCTCACATTTAAAGTAAATAAGTATTGAGTTTATAACACAGATTCAGATTTGCATTACAAGTATTGCACACATAATGACGCCTTTTGTGGGTCGCCTCCAATGCAATCAACAAAACTGAATAACTTTTCGATTGTATAATCAAATATCCAATTGTTTTATAATTTTTATATGCATTTCAGCCCAAACTAAGTAAAAGTTTTTTGCATTTAAATTCAATTTTCTTAGTTTTAATGGTAGGGAACAGGAATTCAAACTCACTGTTAAATCACATGATTTTCTCAAAAAGATTTAAATTATAATTAAAGTGGAGATTATCTGAGAGTTCGTTAAGCTTTGAGTTAGAGTTCAGTCAACAGAACTAATTAGAAATCGATAATCAAAATAATCAAAAAATATATTTAAATTTTGTTTGATTTCAAATGAAAAACAAAAACTCTTGTATTGGAAGCGAATTATTCAAACAGAACTGAGAACTCATACAAATTTAAGAGTTGTCGCTACAGTGGTTCCTAAAACTCAACAGAAATGCCTGAGTTTTTCAGTCTTGTCATATAGTAAACCATATATAACACAAATTTTTGGTTCAATACATTCAATAGATTTTCCTGAAAACCACAAAATCTTTAGAATTTTTTTCATTTAAAACAATTGATATTTTGAGAACAGAAAAGTATTTATTTTTATTTATTGCTATAAATCAATACCTGGTGCTTTTTTGGATGAGCTAATGGTTGAACGAATGGTAAGATTGCCAAAAAATAGAGGACTAGTACTACGGAAAGCAGTTTTGACGAAATGCTTGTCTTCTTCACAAAAGACAAGCGCCGGCGACGTCCGAATTGAATACATTTTGTAATTAATTCAATTATAGTAAATAACATATTAGTTGGCACCGCCGTTGGCTTAGGAGTGGCCTTTTAGGAGTGGTTAAATCGGGCGAGAGGTCCTTTTGGCAATATCCAAATGACTATCCTCTGGTGTTCCGCTATATTTGTGCTTTCGATTGTGCGAAGACGTAATCCGGGGTTTGTCCGACTTTGTGGTCGTTATGATGGAAGGGGATGGCCGACAGTCGAGTGCAGATAATAAACGCTGTAATTATCAAACAAATAATTATTTAAAAGTAAAATAAAAACACAATAAGAATATTAAATTTAATTTAAAAATATATATTAAGTTCAGAAATGAATAGCTTTTTAGTTCAAAGCAATAAGACTTAAGACTTGTGTTAAATATTTCATAAAACGTTTCTCTGAATTAATTAAAATTTAAGCTGAGGTTAAATAATGTATTTTCCAATGAATTTGTGGTCAAAACCGAGAAAACAGGGACTCATTATTTTTTATTTACTTGACTTCTATTTTTCATTTCAATTAAATTCATAAAATCATTGCTATATTCGTCTAAATTTCAATTTTCGGGTAATTTATTAAATCGATAGAAACTTTCTTTAAAAATATTGGTTTTAACTGACTTTTGATTAATAGGTTTGAAAATCTATTATATCGTTTCGACATATTGTACTAGTACATATGTATATCCCAAAATAACCGAATTTTAAATGGGATTATTATTTATTATGAAAACTATTTCATAAATAATCGGGTGATTTATCTGAAAAGAATATCAAAGATGAAAATAATTGATAGTTTATCACAACTAAAGTATGGCTTATCCTTTGAATACAGATTTAAAAGTTGTTTAAATCAAATAACATTTTACCAGTTATTGAACTTTGAAGACAATTTATTAAGTGAAATAACTTGCTCAGTTACATGTTTGAAGACATTTAAGGAATTTAATGTTTCACACTTTACTAATGTTTTTCTTAGATTCTCAGAAGATTAACATTTGATTCATATTTTATATTAAAATACAATTTATTCAAAAAGTTTGAATAATTTTGAGCTTATATTAAGAAATTTCGTTAATTATTGAAATCATGTCAGCCATTGATTTTCAAAATAGCAATCAATTAATTAATAATTTTATTACGAATTGAAGAAACATTTCAAACACTGAACAGAAATACTATTAAATGTAAATTTCAAATAAATATATATTGATTTTGGAGACCAATCGCTGGCATTCTTTCAAATTTTAGTCAAAAACAAAAGATTAGTTTAGTTTTATTGGAATTTTATTCAAAATTCGTATCTTAACTAAATCTGAGTCATTTGAAAAATATGATAATTTACTAAATAAACTTTGAATAAAATAGATGAGTTGAGAAACATTGTTTTGAGGGTATCTATCAACTTTTGGCAATTCTTCAAAATTATAAACCCTTTCAACACAACTTTCAACTATTATTTGACAGAAAACAAAAACTAACTTTTATTGTATTGTCTTATTTTCGGTTAAAGAATAAGATAAATGACCACATTTATCACTCATTAACATCAAGCAAACAAACAATGAGTGAAATAAACATTTAAATTAAAACTCTTTTGATGAGAAAAATGCATTTAATTAATTGAAAAGTAGAATAACTTATTTAAGTATTAAAAAAACATATAAAACACCCAAACTTTCATTCAATTGAAAACGAGTTTAATTACTTAAATCAAAAGGAGAAAGGTGGATTCATCTCACACATACATATATCAAATTATAGTCTCGGCTCTTTTTCTCATTATTCGGTTCAAAGCAATAAAATCTCTAAATCTTTAATCTTTGAAACAAATCTTACCATAAATTAAGACAAATGTTGAGTTTTGTTGTTATTTTTGATTTATAAGACACTCATAATTGCATTCAACGATTCATAATTTCGATGATATGAAAGAAGAGATGATATGAAAGAATTAGATCCAGGGGTTAAATGTATTCCAAATTTGGAGAATTGTTATTAAATTGAGTTCTAAATATACAAAACACATATTCATTCACGATATACACCATTCGTGAGACACTTCTTGATTAACGATTATTTCTGTATATAATATATTTTTTATTTTTTCAGAATATTTCACAAAACGTTTTAAAAGCGAAGAAATTATTGCAAATAAATCACTAAAAGTAACGAAAGCACAGACAGAAAAGCACTGGACTATAAAGAATTAAAACACAAATAATGGTTATGTTGAGGACGAAGGAAATAATTAAATGAATAATTTCTCTTATTTTTTTAATCCGTTTGATTGAATATAACACAGAAATGAATGTAAAATCACAGTCGGAAACAATTAGTAGACAAAGAAAATTATTTCTTCCATTAAGACATTTAAGACATTTACTCAACAAATTTGAATAAAAATATATCGAAATATTTATTTGATTGTAATTTAACAACAATTCTGTCGATTAAATAGTTTTAAATCCATTGTCAACATAACAAGTGATAAAAATCTGTGGCCAGAAGTCAAACACTCAACACATGAACTAATGATAATTAAGTGTTCACTTTCACCACCGGATTGTCAGTGAAAGTATTGGTGTTTTCAGGAGTGTCTCGTGTGGTGGCACTCATAAGAATGGCTGCAATATGTCATTGCATTGCAAGGATGGATAGGCCTTAGTCTTAGAGCAGTGCACAGTCACTGACACAACACATAACTGAGAGAATGTGGGGCGAAGTCAACTAAATCACATCACTTCACAGTTGAAGTGATAGAAGAAAGAGAGAAATTTTCCGATACTTTAGAAAGAGCTCACAAATCTAGAGACAAGTTTTCCCTTATGCAACACCAGCGCTAGCAATGGCAGGCCTGTCAGTGTACCAGGTAGAGAGTGGCTATGAGGCAAACATACACACTCAGATGACCCAGTTTAGGCTGAGCTGGCTTTTAGGGGAAAGGAACTCTAGCCGTATGACTAAAAAGATTTTTATAAGTATAGCATATATAGGGCATGAAGTCCACTGTCTATATATATATAATACTATAGCCGTATGTGTTGTGTGGTTATAATCAACGCTCAAAAAAGCCTTAATTTCAATACAATCTGCAAACTGTAAAAAATCTTTGCATTCGATACGTACTCAACAAAACTTGTTTTTCGGATTTAAAATAGCTCTCCAT
>JAQGCE010000188.1:0-15478 GCA_034699185.1 Eupelops torulosus
CTTCTGACACGGAAACAGTAATCACAATTAGCTGGTGATAGTGGAACAGCTGCCAACTCTTTTATATATCAAGTATAAAATTACCTAGTATCAAATTTAATTTGGATTCTAACAGAATATTTATGACCTTGTCACTCTTGTCACTATAACCTTATTAACTTTGTTATGAAACAAAAGTTAGCAATGAATAATAGCTAGAAGTAATTTTAAGTATTTTTCATATGACAACCTAATTATAACTTGGATTAAGTGATCGTTCAATTGAGAGCTTATTCATTAAGCCTTAAGTAAATTAAGTTTTATTGGTCTCAAAATTGTTTTGCTCCGAGTATTTCATTAATCTTTTATTTATTTTATTTTATTATTATTTTTTTTTGTAATGAAATTATGTTTTCATTTTTCTCTCCAAATGTTTCGTATATTTGAACTTCAAAAACAATATTAAGAAAGTAATCAAAAATATTCTGAATTATATTCTGAGTTATATAATGACTTAAGACATGAATTGTTCATAAGTTATGAAATATTTCCTAAAATATATATAATTATAAAATAAATGGAAATATTTTCATAAAAAGCAAAATATATTCTCAGAAAAGGAATTTGTTTTCAAAATTTAGTGTCGATTCAAATATTTGGAATTCTTATGAAATATTCTTTGAAAAAATGTATCATTGAGTGGCTTCAGTCATCACAGAGGGGTCTTCACAACTGCATCTGTGATTTGGCACTGAAAAACACTGAATAGCACAACACATGTGATATGTTTAATTAGCTTGCTATTTCATAATGAATAATGCAATCAACTTCTTTTCATTGCTCTTTTTTAATGCTATTTATAATAATTGGGTAATAATTCTGAGAAAATACACCCAAAGAGGGGACAGAATCTAAGGGAATAAAAGTTGAAAAAGGATAGAGTCGTTCATAGATAGTAGAATTTAGTTGAGAGCAGTTGAGACCATAAGAATATAAGTGAATATAAGAGCCAAAACACACTAATCGGTTCTATAAGTTGTTAAGAGGGTGCTTTAAAATAGGCTCAATATAGGGACTAATTAAAGTGTAATAATAGTGAGGTTTGCCTGTAGTAAGTGTTTTGGTGTCCAATAGTCTGTTGACGTAATGGAAAAAGTAGAGGTATTGCGATCTGTGAGCAGACATATAACGACCGAAACGATTGGTTTCAGTGTAGACTTGAATGAGGTCTGCAGTGCTTTACAAAAATGTAAACCATTTGGAAATGACTTAAATCTATTAAATACCGCTTTAAATCTAATTAATGGTTAACTCTCGATATCTAATTAAACTATTTATTTTTCTAATCCCTTCAACGGATGTAAATATTAGTTAAATTTCTATTTATTTATAATTAATCGGCGATTTAGTCGTTATAATAATTTCGACCATTTATGGGCTGATCATAAGGTAAGCACTCAATTGTTGTTCCAATTATTGATCACTGATTAGATCCAACGATAAATTGTTCCGATTATTAGATTCTCCGAATATTAGACAAATTTTGTTGAAAACTTTGGCCATTCTTTACATGTAATTGCATTAAATCTCTGGAATCTTCTCAATATCTGTCATCAAAACAATGGATTCGCCGACAAAACAATTCTTTTTGGGCGATGATTTGCCGACAGTCCCATCAGTAGATATCAGAATAGAGATTCAAGACGAATGCTATACCGGACCGG
The DNA here is from genome assembly GCA_034699185.1 of Eupelops torulosus. Classification (NCBI taxonomy): domain Eukaryota; kingdom Metazoa; phylum Arthropoda; class Arachnida; order Sarcoptiformes; family Phenopelopidae; genus Eupelops; species Eupelops torulosus. The sequence continues at coordinate 1,704 of JAQGCE010000188.1, forward strand.
CCTCTCTCTCAGCCGACTCAGAGACAGAAGGCTATGACTACAATAACGGTCATAAGTATTACACTAATGATTGTCTCAGTGGTGCCATAACTCCTGAATCTAAGAACTCATCAAATGCTTCGCTCATATCATCCAATGGTATCTCCAGAGGAATGGATTTCACGACTCTCCATACTATTGTCGAGAAATCAATTCCTCCTAAACCGGATTCACCCGAACATCAGTCACACTATCAAATCAGTATTAATCGAGAGGAAGACCTGCTCACAACTAGCGTTCAGGTATTCGTTGCATTCTTGATCGCTGGCTTCGGTAATTTGGGCGCCGGTCTGATCCTGGATAATGTCCAGCATTGGACTGTCTTTGTGTCGATCAGCGAAATGTTTGTTTTGGTGCCGTCGCTGTTGGGTCTTAAGGGTAACCTTGAGATGACAATGGCTGCCAGACTATCCACTCACGCCAACCTAGGCAATATGGTGCATTGGAAACAGACATTGAAACTAGCCAAGGGCAATCTGGCACTCGTCCAATGTCAGGCAACTGTCGTATCATTTCTGGCCGCCATTATTGCCATCTTATGGAGTATTCCTAACAAAGGATTAGATGTTAACAACTGTCTGACTCTATTGGCCAGTAGTCTGATTACGGCAAATGTTGCTTGTTTTGCATTGGGTGGGTATTATTGCTTATTCTGTGCTCATATATGACTAACTTCTTATTTTTTGCCGACTTTTAGGTATTTTTATGATATGTATTATTGTGTTTTGCGACAAAATTCACATCGACCCGGGTATGTATAACTCAATTATTACTGCATTTGCGTCATTCAATCGATTAATTAGTTTGTGTCCCACTCCTGCCCTCCTATAGATAACATCGCGACCCCAATCGCTGCTTCATTGGGTGACGTAACCACTGCCGCTCTGTTAGCCTGTTTTGCACAGCTTATCTTCAATCATACAAATCAGACGATTGGCTTTCCCTATCTATCCCTCTCAATCATCATCTTTTTTATGGTACTCCTCTTCTTATGGCTATATTTGGCCAAAGAGAATGAGTACACTCGAGATGTGGTGACCAGTGGATGGTATCCTGTGATCGCAGCCATGTTTATCTCAAGCTGTGGCGGCTTTATTCTTGACTACGGAGTTGTCCTCTACGAAAGGATTGCTTTATTCCAACCGATTATCAATGGGTTTGTCCTCTGAATAATATTTTATAAACTTATAGATTGATTTTTTAATTAATCGGTTACAGAGTTGGCGGTAATTTAGTGGCCGTCCACGCGAGTCGCATATCAACCTCTTTGCACAGGCATGGCAAACCAGGAGTATTGTTTCCCGGATTTCAGGCGTTTACGTCACCGATTCAGGCATTCTTCTCAAACAAAGGTATTATTGATCTATCGATTGGTTATTTGTTTAACGTTTTGTTTTTGTTAGACATGAATATCAAGACTTCACGAATTCTTCTATTGATGGCAGTGCCGGCGCATATCACTTATGTGATTGTCATAAAACTGATTGATGAAAGCGATAAAATGCAATTAACCGCTCCGTTCTTCATATTCTATCTGTTCTTCGCTTTGCTTCAGGTATTTAAAAAATGATTTAATGTTTTTCGTCAAACGATTTGCAGGAAATGAATCACATTTACAAATGTTTTTATTGTTTGAGATGTGTTTTTGACAATTACTTGGAACCACTCGAACAATGATAAACAGATGAATTGTGTTCTCGTCTGACATCCCCTCAAATATAGTGATTGAAAGCAAGTGTTTCCAAATTAAAACTAAATTTATTTGTCGTTTAAAAGGTATCGCTATTACTATATATGGCGTATAATTTGGTTCATATTCTTTGGCTAAAAGAAATCGATCCCGACTCTTATGCAATACCTCTTCTCACATCTTCTGGTGATTTTTTGGGCTCTGCTTTCCTTCTGATTGCTTTCAAAATTTTGTCTCTAATCGGAGATCCAAACTCTATCAGACCGGCCGGCGGCTAATTTCCGGCTTTCCTTCTATTGGGTTTAGTTAAAGACATTAACCGGTTATCAGTTGTTTAGTTAGTCCTCTATTTTCTGATTATTTTTTGAATATTTTTTATCAATCAAAGTCTCAATACTTTTATTTTGAATTTCAAATATTTTTTTCCAAAAATCTATTGTAAAATCAAATTTTAATTTTAATTATTATTATTATTATTATTATTATTATTAATAACAAAATTCGTTTTAAACCAAAGACCAGTGTTTGAATTATTTCATAATAAACTCATTATAACTTTTGTTGCCAAAGGGTTGTACCCTTTCATATCGATTTTATGCTAATCTCAAGACAAACATTAACTCTGATTAAAGATCGGAACCAATTTTACTGTAATAAGAAATTAATTTTGACTTAAGGACTGAAATACGAGTGCTTTTTGTTAGTCTTTCTCTAAAGAAGTTAATATCAGAGCTGTTATTAACAAAATCTTTTCAACTCTTACTCTGTTTCTGTAAATTAGAGCCAAATTTCGTCAGATATAAGCACTCTTTTTATCTCCTCTTTCAAGTGATTATATGTCGACTAATTAGTAGAGAGACTGAAGACTGAAGAGTAGTAGTAATTAAGATTTGTTTCGTAATTAATAATAAAATGATAGAAATTTCGTTAAATTTGCAATTTTTTCGATGTATTGCTATTTTATTTTATGAAAATTTTCTCATAACTAATGACTCGAAACAAAAATATATAAACAGCAAAATCTGTTTATTACTTAAAAGTCTTTGAATGACCTTGCATGCATGACATTCTTGTTCTATTTTTATCAAAAACTTTTTAGAAACCAATAACTATACGAATAAAATGCGTTTTTTGTTATTTGAATGAATGTTTTTGTGTCTGAAATGTGAGGCAATTCACTAATGAATATAATCCTTAGATTTTGTTTATCGATTGGGAAAAGTCCAGAAACAACCGAATCGATCGTTAGTTTTGTAATTATATTATTTTTTTTCCAATATTACAATAGTTTGTTAATCAGTTAACTTTGCACTCGACTCGAGTTTTTGACTTCAAATGAGATAATATTTCAATAATGAAATCAAAGAACGAAATCCAAGACTTTATTCTTTGTAATATAAAACCTTTTGAAATAAAATTGTGGCCATTTTTATGCCATTCACTGAATTTGTGTAATATGTGATTCAAATTGATTTGTTTCGACTCTTTTTACATCTTTAATGAGTTTTTGTATTCACTAAATATAATTGCATTTTATATGACCTCAAAATTGTGCGAAATTTGTGGCAAAAAAAGTCAAATTATCTAAAATTCTTAATCGAAATATAATTTAAATGAAATATTTATTCAATTAATGATAAAAATTTATATCAATTTCGGTTTGACCTCATTCTACACAATCCTCTATATTGGAAAAATTCGATTATTTCCCAGGGTTATTCGCAAATTTAGTGGGTTTCAAAGATAATTTAGAGTTTTCCCGATAGAAGGTGATACCTTTCAAGAATACTGACCATTGTATTTTTTTAAACTCAAAGTTGTATCAAGGTTATACAATTAAACAACATTTTTATGTTGCGTAACTACCTTGGCAATTTTTATGTCAAGAACATGAGGCATTCCCACAAAGTATAGGCTTTTTATACAATTAAAATGAGAAAAGTCAAGAACTATTTGAAAGAATTATATCAAGTCAATTTTCTAAACAAAGCTAATAAAATCAAAAATTTAATTTAATTTTAGGCGAAATTGGAGCAAATATTTGCAATAAAACTCAAACATTAGATATTAAAAGTGAAAATCTTATACATTATCTCTCAAATAATTTTCTTAATCAAAGTATAATTTATTTATTGAATTGATTTAAAGTTTGTAAAGATTGTGATAACTGTTGCTTTGTTTATAATTGGGTTCCAAATTAAGCACTTAAAATATTTTCGAACAGTGATCGAATGATCTTGGTAGGGAAAATGTGAAACTAAAGGTTATTGTATTTGTCATTTGATTATTGGATTACTAAACAATTGTTATTTTGTTATAACCTTCCAATTGATTGAATACGAATTGCTTAATATTACGTCTGTCTTATATCAGTTGGTTTTTATCAAAATATTTTACACTGAATTTCTTCGGTCATAAGTTTTATTTTTTACGTCAATTGATGAAAGGTTTGTTTGTATGAAGACTTTTACGCACTTCTGTTAGCTTTGAATTCATTTTTTTCTATGAAATAATGTTTGAGATAAGTATTCAAAACGTTTCTATCGGTTCCGCAAATATAAGTTTTGAATCCATTCCAAAAGCTATTGATCTGAAGAGTTTCTGATAATACGACACAAAAAAAGATTCAAACATTGGATCTATTTTTGTAAATACAAACGGAAATAGAAATCGAAACTACTTTTCAAGTGATTTATCAAATGTGACGATCGATTCATTTGTTTTGGAAACGGATTTCAATTAGAAATTTGAAACTAATTACAGATTAGATTCAAAGAAATTTGATCGAAAAAAGCAGTTTAGATCCGGGAAACAATTTTGTTATTCCATTGTAATTTGAATTCTGAAATAAGAATTCAAAGAAATGTACTTGTTAGTACATGTTAGTGGTGAGTTTTCATGATATCTTGAAAATAAAAGATGATTTAGTTTTATGTTGAAAAATGCTATTTTCTTAAGTGGATTATAAATCAATAGATTTATTTGAATTATCGTCAAAATTGAATGAAAGCTGTCATTTGAGTCCTGAATTGAAGACAAATTATTTGCGGAATCAAATGCCAGACTATTATTTTGAAAATTATTCTTTGAATGAGCTTCCATTGAGAAATGGTGTCTCAGACACTTCCCTATTATTCTGAGTTCTCTGTTGTTCACACAATTGAATGGAGTGTAGAATAGACTACAGTTTAATGGGATCTGATTCGGAAGACAAACAAGTGATGAGATTTTTCTCACGAATAAAGCGTTGAATGAAAGCAAAATTGAAGCCATTTATCCATTCATTCATAGGAATTGTCAAATAAATGATGAGTTCTTTACAGATATCAACAAATATTTGCCTTAACTTAAGCCTCAAATAAAGTATAAGAAATGTGAAATAAAATTAATGGCAATCATTAGCTAACTATTAAACAGACATCCGATTAATGCATTCGACTAATAGACTAATGAATTGGCTTTTTATTGATTTTATCTCAAAGTCAATGAAAAACACCATCTTTTCAAAAGAAAAATAAAAGAAAGAGATGAGCTTCAGAAAGAGAAAGGTCAATCCAATTTGAGTGTTTTAAAATAAAATATACTGTCACTATAAATAAAAGTTGATAGTTGATAGTTTGCAATAATTTTTATTTGAAATTAAGTCTGACTTCTGATATATTAATATTTGTTTCATTTATATAAACACTTTCATTGAATAAATGGATTGAATTAATGGAATGACTGGTTATTTATTTAATCATTTGTTCCCTAAATTGTCTGAAAGTGAGATAATCGAATGAAAGGACAGTTTTAACGGCTGTGCAAAAAGTAATTCAATTAAAATAAAATGCAAATAATTATTGTCAAAAGTAATATGAATTTCAGTTCTTTGAAAAGTGTTGGCAATAATACAATTATAGATCAAATAGGAATATAATAGTGAATATTGTGTGCATGTGTTGAGTGCCGGCGCGCAAGTCTGCCACCGATGGCGGGCTTTAAATCGCATGACATCAGAGTGGATGTGTTGGCCGACTAACCAAACATCACATCAGATCCAGTGCTCGCAAGTATTTAGTGTTCATTTTATTTATTGTGTGATATCGAAAGCCACTCTGGATATCAATGAGAGGGAGCTTTAAGTGAACCATAAGTTGGACAAACATTGGGCCACTTGTTCTGAGTAACGATTATTCACTCTTCAATTCATCTGTTTTTTGCAAACATGCATTCATTTAAAATTTGGTAAGAATTTGATTCTCTATTTTTACTTAAATATCGATTATTCATTAAAATATAGATATTTTTCGCTTCACTAAAGTTGAAAACATCGACCAAAAAATTTAATCTAAAAAAAGGTCAAAAGTGTAATAAAAATTTTCATCAAAAGCCTTATTCTGTTATCTAATCTCCAATTCAATAAAACACTATTTAGAGAATCGGCTAAATAAAGGTCTGACCAGAAATTCCCTTTTAACTAAAGCCTAATTATATTCACACTTTTTGTTCGACAGAATAATTGCATTGAATTCTGTAATTCATTTAAATATTATGTTTAGAATCACTTCTATTATATAACGTATGACAGAAGATAAGAGTCCTGTTATTTGCTCTCAAATTCTGTTTAATAGTCAGACAATAATTATTTAAATGTTTAAATAATTAAAAATAAGGTTTTATGCAATCAAATGATTATTCAACTGAAAGTCACAATGAATTTGATGTCAAACACATTCAACTGATTAAATGAAATAAACAATCAGTAAATTAGTTGAATAATTGCTTTTATTTTTTTTGAACATTAGTTTCAAATGATTTGCTGTCAAATCGAAAGCTATATTTGCATCAGAGATAAGTCTTTTTTGAGTCAGATTTAAGTTTTGAATGTAATTTGAATGCAAATTAAGGTGAAGTTCCGCCTGTTTTTGATGAATCGCTTCCAATGGTAATAGTTTGTTGAGGAGAGTCAGATGCATACCATTCCAAACCATTAACATCACATCATTAATGAATAGCGAAAGCGATAGAGATTTTGTTAATCGAAATCTGTCTTAACTTTTAATACAAATGTTTGGCCGAAAAATAAATTTTACACTTTTTTGGCTGCAATCAAATGTGAATTTCAATTGGAATTAAAATAATTTGCTCTTGGTTTTGAATAAATAGCTAATTATTTAGATTTCTATCGTTTCCTTTTGACAAACCCTTAACGCCTAAACTCTTCTTTGGCTTTCGTTTTGTTATATAATTAGTTTTCAGGTTTTCGGGCTCTAAAACGAAAAATTCAGTCAACAGTTTCTCTCTATTGTCGGCTCTATTTTCTAAAGGCTATACCAAAACTAAATGTGAATTAAGAGAATTCACGTTATATTGTGTTCAAAGATAAAAATTAGCACTACTTTAATGTTCCTTTTTTGCTGTACTGATGATAAACAAACCAAAGAACAGAATAGACAATAGGGTTAGGCTTTTGTTGTGTTAAATTAGAGCCGCCCTTATCTCTGGTAGGAATCACCAATATTTGTATCATTCAGAGCGCAAATTACACCGAAGGCACTCAATGTTGGCAATGGAGGCTACAATTGTGAATAAATGGCTCACTTTTATCGACCCCACAAACCGTTGATCGTATACTTATTTCACTCCAATTTGATGTCTTGTCGGCAAAAAAGGGCGAAGAGATAAGACACACAGTTCCACAAATTCCAGGCCAACACTTAGAAAACTGGGTTTTTGTGTTGCGATCAAAATACTTTTGGATGAGTAAAAAAAATTTAGTATCCAAATCCAAGATCTAATGACTGTCCACTCTTTTTTTAATAGTCAATTCCTACTCATGAAAAACCTGATACATTTGATTCTCCTTTCGATAGTATTTCCCTTTCAAATAGATTCTCCTTTTTTAGTAAATATCGAGAAGTCTTATGAAACCTACTTTTGATTCATATCTTAAGACACGCTATACTTCTTTTCCTTAAATGAATCCCTTCTAAGAGTGTACCGAAACTGGAGATCAAAATGAATTTTTGTTCAACTTTTTCATATATTTTCATATATTAATGCATATATAAAATGTTTTGATCGAAATCTCAAATATAAAAAATATATGCATCGCATAAAAGGAGTGCAAAAATGAAAGCAAAAGAAAAAATTAGCGATTCTTTACTCTGAATGTGAAATAATAAATATCAATGGTATGAAATGTGGTACAGATGTATAGCACATAGACTAGTGATCCATATGTGAAAGTCAACATCTGTCTGCCTCTGTTTGTCATTTCAACTCAATTTTATTGAGAACCACAAAATCAGAGTATCTTTTTATATGTAAAACAGACCCAAAGTCTCAAAGAATGGCATCTTTTCTCTGATATTGAAAACAATAAATTGAGTGAAATTTTATTTTTGTTTTAAATAATATGTATTACTATTCGATGTGTTTCTCTGTATTGCAATAAATTTTATGACAAAATTATTTTGTTTTATTTCGATCTAATTATTTCAATAGAAAACATTTCTGTCTTTAATTATGAGCTAAATATTCAATTCATGTTTCATTACTTCTAATAAATTAAAACATTGGCCCAAATATAAAGTCAGACATCAATTTGAGACTAACATTCAAATTATTATTCATTATTATAATTTGGATTTCGACTAATTTGCTGCGAATAACACATTTTTAACGAATACTTTGTTTTTATCTTATGTTTTATTAAACGATTTGATGCGATGTTAAGCCCTTTGAATGTATTCTCAATTATATCTATTTTTGTTACATTGAATCACTCTTTCGTTCTTTAATTTCCAATTTAAAATCAGACCCTTATTTGGATGTTAGCGAGCAAATAGTCTTGACAAATGTCACTGGTTATTTTCTTGAGTATTTAAGCCCTTTTTCGTGTCTTTGTCTTTGAACGTCATTTCAATGATTGCGCTCTTATTCGCTATTCTTCAGTGATTTTTGTATAAAATCCCGAATACATTGAAGTTTTAAAGTAAAATATTCATTAAAAATGTTGTTTTGTTTAACAAGTGATTCAACCCATTGTTCACAATATGAATGTCTTTCCATTAAAGAAAACTCTAATGAATAGCAGCAAAAACGTTATATAAGGAAACTATTTTCAAGTTCTTTACTCCAATTGAAGAGCACTGAAGAATAAATTTGTAACAAAACAAGTAATGAAACGAAATCTTATATTTATGTCGGTGTATAAGAGTAAAAAAAATAGCTCCTTGTACAAATAAAAATAAATTGTAATCGAATGCATGTTTTCCTTCCCTTCAATAAAAGGACTATAATTGTCCCAAATATTCATTAACCGAAACTTTTATTATATTTTTTGCAGATATACACAAAATGAATGATTATTAAAGAGTGCATTTGGAGCACAGCCTATGGTTTGGTCTACTTTTACTTTTAAACGACGAGAGGAGACGAGAATTACTGACTCATAAAAGTGGTTAAAAATAGGAGACTTAATGGAAGTTAGAATATTGTCATCCGATGAAGACCATCAAGGTATGTATGCCTCCATTAACTGGGCATCTGATCCAAACTGATCAGTATATGTTATGGTATGGTATGGTATGCTGTGCAATGATGTGGGCTCCAACTAAAATAGAGATCTTTTAAGCTTCTTATTTACGACAGAAACGGAGGAAATCGGAAATCCGTTTAGATTCCGGTGGGAATGAGTCTTAGAGTAATAGCTAACAATTCTGTTTTGTAGTACTGTCCCTACAATTGGACAGACCGTCGCTGGGCTACAGCTATGCTCGTATTCTAGTCTCGAATATTAGTTAATTAAGCGTTCGTTTCGTTTCTCGACGTTAACACTCGTTAACTAGTATTTAGTTCTCGATTTCTGCTCCTAATGCCAGAGCACTGGTATATATATCATCGCTTATCTCTTCTTTATATTAAGTCACATACACTCAAAAGTTTTTATACGATTCTATTGGAGCGAAAGCCAGTGTTGTTTGTGCTGTACTGCTGTAGTGCTGTCCAAATGAAATATTTTGTTCGCATTGTTGAATCAAAAGAATGAATTCATATATTCACTGAAGCAGAGGCTGTGCCCATAAGTATGCTATGCAGTGCTAAGAATCATATAAAATCTTTTTGTGTAACAAATATATCGATATCGATCTGCACATCACTTGTTGCCTTAGGCCAGACCAGTATCGCTCCATATCTTTCACTTAGAATGTATGCCATCTCTATATCATCTTTGAGTATAACTTCTGAACTGATATATCATTTGCTGGTTTAGTCTGTTATAGTCGGCAACACTTAGCAAACAGTGCCTCAAACCTAACAAAAATCAATATTTGTTTTTCTGCTCTATTTTTCACTCCAGTATTTGGCGACGATTACTGTTCCGGTTATGTCGACCAATATAACAAATGGAATACCGGCTTCTCCTGTCCCACAAAGTCTAATGAAGAAGCAGTCTTTTGCTGCGGAACATCAACTTATAAATATTGCTGCACTCGAAGGAGTCAATCCGTTCAGACGAATAGCACTCACCCCACGCGGACCCAACTCGAGTATGTCTCTAACCAATTGAATGACACAATTTATCTCATTTTTCATACTTAATGTCGCTTTCATTTGAAAAGCAATTTCTCGTTAAAAACCAATAGTTTTATTCAAAGATATTATTTGTTCTGAGTTTTAGGCAAAAACTGATGAAACAAATCAAAAGTTTTTTCTTTTTTTATAAAAAGAGAGTTCTTTAAAGAAATGTTTTTGTTTCAAAAACAGCCCTCGGATTCTGTTAAAGATCGTAGGCCTTACGTGTATCGTATCGGTGTTCCTAACGATTTTGACCTGTTATGTATGTAAACGGTATTGGAAACGAAGCGACAGTCGCGACAATCACGTGTATCGGGTCTCCTGTAATACTAGCAGTTCTCCCCATGTCTTTCCTTTGGAGTCTTTCCAACCGCTAAATCCGAACGCATTTTTCAAATCACCAGAACATGTGGCCAATCTGTGTGGAGATTTGGCTCTATTCTCTTCATCGCAGGCACAACCAACTCAATTAAGAGCAGTGTTTGCCTCATCTCGAGCTACACCATCGGCTTTGTGTTCATATCAACACAACAACCCGTCTTTGTTACGTCAACACAGAAACCACGAGCCGCCCCCTCCTTATCAATTGAGTGTCATCTCTGGTAGTTCTACGACAACTGGCACTACGACCAGCACTGCATCTGTCAGTGGTAGTGCCGGCAATAGTAATAGTAATGCCATTACTGCTAATAATCAGACAACAACTGAACAGAATTGTGTTTTGTCTGATTCTGATTGTAATTCTAGAGAAGCGGCAAATACTGAGGTAAAGATACCATTATCTGTACTGTCCTCACATAATAGACAACCAAAACAAAGTAGCGCTTTTGATATTCATACACACCATCAACAAAGAACTGAATTGAGGCGAATGTCTCAATGATAATGGCATCCCATCTATCACTATATCATAACACAAATTATATTAATATATTTTAATGATAGCTTCACTTCAGTTCAGTTCTGTTCCACATTTTTGGCTAATTGTTAGACGAATATAATTATCATTATTTCGATTATTGCTTACTATATATATATATATATATGAATGAGTGGTTAACACACAGACCAACAAAAAAGACGATTATCTTTATAATTATGATTGAATTTTATATAAAAAGTATTATATTTACTGAAGAAAAACAGACAAACAAAATATCATTCCCTTAATTAGCGAAACAAATGTAATTAAAAACTGTAATTTAAAAAAGAGATCTACAAAAAAGATAAGGAGTAAAAATTGAATTTAGTATTCATTTGTTAAATATCTGTGAATTTAATAGAAGAATAACTTTTTTGTGAACAGAAAATAGTTTCTGCAGAGAATATTATGTAAACTTTATTTAATAAAGTTGACAAAAATGATCTGAACAACCATTTTTACACTAAAAATATTGCTCTAAGGCTTGACCTCCTCTTTGATGGCTTACAGTTTAACTATAAAAGAGTGAGAATTCGTTTTATATAAGCTTTAGATGAAAATACAGTCAAATCTTCTTTAGTATTCTTCTCTACATCTGATTTAATACAGTGAAGAAAAAGTGGGAAAAAACTAGAGTTTGCTTTTTAGATATTATCATAAACTTATAGAAATATTTTCTCTTTCTTTTTGGTTACTTTGAGTTGAAATGCAATCATTTTTTTGGGGATTCCGAACGCATATAAATCAGTGATTTGTAGAATCATTTAATGTCATAATATTGACAGCATTTCTCGATTCGGGCTTTTAGTTTCCTACAAAAGTCAGACACATTAGTAATACATTCACATTGTTTGGACGCTTGTATTTGTGAGGTATCGCTTCACTCAGTATCACATTTGTGAGCACTGCCTCATAGAATGAAAGGCTAGATATTAGGCATTGTGTGTGTATTGTGTGCATGACTTAGGCTTATGTTAGATTACCGGAGGGAATAACGCGTTCACAACAATGATGATGAAAAATGAAGTCGTTTCTCGTTCGCCAATTTTTCACCACAGCTCTGGGCATTAGGCCTATGCCTAAGATTGTCAGAAATCTTATATCACATCCCCTTCATTCGTATCCATCGCTACTATTTCTCTCTGTCTTTCTCTTTATTCGTCTCAAACCTAAGAATATTATAGACTCAGAGACAAGGAATATATGCAATGACTGGCGTATAAGCACAGGGATGACATTCTGCCAGTTATACTGTGTGTGTGGGTTAAATCTAGTAAAAAGCTAAAGTGTGTTCCATCACATTTCACATCATGTGATCACACGTAACACTACAATAAAGCCCCGGGGAGTCCATAGAGAAAGTTATAAGAAAAAGAGTGTTTAAAAATTTTGCAATCTTTGAGCTCACAGTTCAAGAATATTATTACGAAAAATGAGTTCCCATACAAACTATTTATTTGCTTTTCTATTATGAAAAGAGGATTTATTTGTTATCTCTTCAATGGTATGTAATATCTAAGAGCGGAGGAAATGATGCATTTTATGGCTACATCTTTCTGATGACCACCGGTCCATAAACGAGACGACATGTCAGCGCTGTTCCGCTACATACCAGTGCTCGAGCCACTCGTCAGTAACTCTACACTATTGGTGGCCAAAACTTTTAACTCTGGATTGCATTCGACAGACATTTCTCAATGTCTTATAATAACAAACATCGATTCAGATTAAAAGTAGAAACCAATGAAAGTCGATATGTCTGACCCATCATTGAATTTCATGGAGAGAAAAATCCAGTCCATTACAGAGAGAGACGGTTCACAAAACAGCATTAAGCTTATTCTTGGGCCCGACTTATAGTTCATTAAATCTCTCCTTCTATTCACTACTCTTCAAAAAATGGATAGTATATTGATTTATGCAATTCTTGGATAAAATAAATCCATAAAAAATTCATTCGTTACACAAAGCCGTTGAGCCTAACCTTTGGCTCTTACTCTTTATATGGTTTTTTATTCGAGAGGTCTTTCCAAATAAATCTATTTTATCTATGAGTTTGGCTCTACTTTTCACTCTATTCTTCTTTATTTAGGAAAAACTTATGAGTTTATTATAGTTTAGGAAATGCATTAAATAAATATCGAGAAAATCTTAAGACTAGTGTCTAAAATGAGAAATTTTCACATACTTTCCGCTAAAGTTTCCTTCAAATACATAAGGGATTCATTAAATGACTTCGAGTATAATAAAAATTAGTTTTATATTTCCACAATAAAAATGAAATTTTTCATTTGAAATTCTAAACATTTTTTCTCCTCTTTTGTTATGAGGTTTTTTATTCTGTGCTCAGAAATTAATTTGAAATTCTTTTGAAGAGAAAACGCGAAAAATAAATTGAAGTTAATAGAAAACAAGCATGATACAGTTCGATTAGATTCCAGTTAATTAAATAAAAATGAGTGAATTTGTGATTAAAGGACCTTGCAAGGTTTCAAGCCAAAGCTGGATACAACAAAAAGTTGAAAAGGAGACAAGGTAGATCGATTCTAAATTGAATAA
>JAQGCE010000189.1:0-15448 GCA_034699185.1 Eupelops torulosus
TCTACGTTTTCACAAACAATACTCAAATATTTATGTAAAATAAAAATAGTTAAATATAATATTCCGTATCACAAGACTTCAGTGATCAAGGTTAAATTCTTCTTTAAACTATTAAAACTCTTGAAAACTTAAAACCTGATAAACTTTAATAAAAAGGTTATTGACTTATAAATTATAAGTTATAATGTTAAAAATGATCATTTTTTCAATTTTAAATTGATCATGCTAAAAATAATTTTTCCAAACACCATTACACGAGTCTCTCATTATATTTATATTATAGTTATTCTTATGTTTAGGATTCAGATCTTTGATTAAATCCAAGTTTGGAAGAGCATCAGTTCCAACCAGTTTTGGCCATTCCTTATCGGGTTTCCTATGATATAAAAATTGATTTGAATTTATTCAGAAAATTGTTTGTATAATAACCCCGTTTTAGCGAAATCAGTGAACAGTTTCATCACTTCTCTACTGAACTCAATGTCCTTTGAAGTATATTTTGAGGAAAGCAGTGGCTGACCAAATGTAAACATAATTTCTGAGCCGTGGTGTACACCCAAATCCATGACAATATTCAGTTGAGATAAGCAATGAGTTAACTCATAAAAGAATACATTTGTTTTATTAGAAGAATATTGAGAAAATCTTTTGGCGAATAAATAAGTAGGACATTTTATGGCTAAATCACCGAAAAACTCATATATTTTCCAACGAATTGCAGTCGAACTATTAATATCTGTATTATTTAGATAGTACTTGCTTAATTTTTCTTTATCCAAGTTGTGATATGTTTCATTCACTAATTCCATGTATTCGTAAAAGTCTTTTAAATCAGTTGGTGTTACGGCCAGAGTCAAGTCAATTAGAAATGATATAACTGAACCCTCATCTTTAGTGATGCCAGCTAATAAATCTATATCTATTTTCAAACTTAATTTTATTAATTGATTGAAATACTCAGATATATCTATCAGTTATTAATCAAATTTTTAATTCCATTTTTGACAAAAAATGGAATATATGCTAAGGCGCAGGTGTTTACCCCCCTCCCCAGTGCATTGTTGCAAAAAGTTTAAAAATTTTTTAAATAAATAAAATAAGCCTGCACCACAATATACTGAATGCCGCCCCCTTAATAAGTCCTAGGCTGTCCCCATGATATATTTTGTTTAATCTTATTTAAAAATTTCAAAACATATTGATAACACAAGTGGGGCTTTTCCATAATATTTCGAAGGCTGTCCCCTTAATGAGCCATAGGCCTTCCCCATAATAAACTATAGACCTCCCCACATATTAAACCATAGGCCGTTCCCAAATCAGAAAATAGGCCGTCCCAATAATATTTTTAATATATCTGATTTAAAAATTTCAAAATACATTGATTACATAAGTGGGGCTTTTCCATAATATTGTATCCTTAGATGCACTTATGCATTTAATTTATTATTTATTATAAATCTATAGATCTATTTTTATTAATTTCTAACAAAAATGGAATTAAGTATTTTAATTTGCTTTAGTAAATTAATTTCGTCTAGCTTGTTTTAATAAGCCTTACATACCTTTATTGAATTTGCCTTGTTCAAATGCCTTTTGGGCTGTTAGAGGCAAAAAATCCGTGTCGTCAATTGGATAGTATATAATTTCGGTTTGGGCAAGTATTTTGCTTGAGTCAATTAGTTTCAAACATTGCAACCATTGTTCATCAGTACAATCTAGCTTTTTGGCAAGGGATTTTGCCTCGATTAATGCTTCTGCTTTACTTTTGAGAGGTCTCTCCTTGTTATACATATGGGCTCCTCCTTTCATAATTGCTCTTTTAAATAGACCACTTGACACTGGTGACAGTATATGTGCGGACACAGACCAACTGCCTGCGCTATGACCAAAAATAGTGATTTGATTTTTATCGCCACCAAACAAATGAATATTATCTCTAACCTGAAGTGAAAAATATTCAAAATTATTTAATCTATCAAATTATTTATTTACCCATTTAAGTGCTAAAACTTGGTCATACAACCCGACATTGCCAGGAGCAGATTCGTGATCTCCAAAAAGGAAACCAAAATATCCAAGTCTATAGTTAGGCGCAACAAAGACCACATCATATGAGGCGTAAACACTTCCGTTAAATATATCAAGATTAATTGACATAAAGGAAAGCGCTCCAGAATGTAACCAAAACATTACTGGCTTCAATTTTGCCCCTTTTTCATGTTGTGGATACCATATGTTTAGTACCAGGCAATCTTCATCTAAGTCACCAACTTTTAAAACTTTAACAAAATCTCTTTGAAGGCAGGCCTTTTTTTTAATGTTTATTATACCCTTTGAGTTCAAATCGAGTGATAATTATTTAAATGAATTCAATTCAAAACTTACTTCAATTGGTTTTAAAATTGGTTTTGGTTTTGCAAATCTCAAGTTTCCAAGTGGTGGCTCAGCATAAGGAATATCTAAATACTCTTCAATAGTCTCATTGAGAACTCTGATAGTCTTTCCTTCCACAACACCAGAAGTTGTAGTAATATTTTTTGTGTCAAATAAATTGACATAAAATAATAAAATCAATTCAAATGAAATAAAAAAATTTGTAAAAATCATTATTTTTAAAAATTAAACTCTTTTTGACAACATTTGGTTTTGACTTTAATCTCTCAAATTTCATATTTTAATTTAAAATCAAATTAAATTTCTTATGAATCTCCATTCAATTACATGTTAGGAACTACTGCAGATTAATTGGACATGCTTCAGGGAAGCCGTTTTCTATCAAGGAATAAAAAGAAAGCGGTCACATTTCATCTAAGCATTCATTATTTTCATGGTATAACTTCCAAGGATTCCTATAATTGCATACAATTTGCTTATGATGCAAGGTTATGTGAGAAAAAAGATTTTCCAAATAAAAACAGACCCCGATTTTGAGCACTCGGTTTTAGGGGAATTTTGGTATACAGGACCAAATTTTGATCTACCGGCCGTTCCTGTAATTCGTTCATCAATGTTGAGTCAAAGAAACAATTTTCTAGAAATTTCAAATATAAGGACGTCCTTATATGATGTCTTTATATGATAAATTTTTCAACTATCATCAATTGCTATCCTTCTAAACCGGTATATAAGCCCAGATCAGAGTTAATCAAAAAAAACTTTCATTTAAGACCAAAATATTAATTACAAATTAAATACATATTAATTGTTTGAGTGTTAAAAACAATGGGATCCTAATAGAGAAAAGAAAAGCATAAAATAGGGTGAGCTCTTAACCGGCATTATTATCAAAATATTTTGTTTTTTACAGCACTCAATTTTCATAATCAAGGACAATTTACTGATATTAACCAATTTCAGACTCAAAAAGGGTATTCTTATCCCAATAGGATTATTTAAACACGGATATGCAATTTTTAAAATTACTCAGGTAGTTTTCACTGGTGAATATGAGTTATTATTATTTTTTCGTTTAACTTTGCTCGTTAAGCTTCGGTAGATGAGATTTGTTTTTTCAAAGATCAAGTTCAATTAATAATATTAATCATCTCTGGCATTTGATTAAATAAGTTTCAAAACACTTAAAACAATCGCTAATTAATATCATGGTCTTTTATCTGAGTTATCACAGATACCCAAGGAGTTGGATGATCCAAAATCCCCCTTGGAACCGAAAAATATATGTTATTAAGCAATTGATTATTGACTGAGATTTTGTTGGAGTTAATTTTTATTGATGTTCTGTGCTTGGTCATTGTCTGGTGATGAAAATACATTACTTACCTTATTTAGAAATGAAGGAAATGCTATAAAAGGAGCCAGGCATATTATTTTTAGCAAAAATATTCTTGTAATATCAAAAGAGGAAATACTAAAAATGGTATGTCTTAAACAGTAATGCCCAAGAGGGGGTATAGCCAAAATTTCCCTGAAAAAAATCCAGAAATCCCCCTTTCCATTTCATTGTCAAAACTATTTACATAACGTTTCTGATGGCTTTTTTGAAAATGCCTTCCTGACCCCCCTCCCCCTTGCGCTGAAAAATCAAGTATTTCTGATCCTTCTGGAGCCTCTGAAACCTGGGCATCACTGGAATTAAGTAACATA
This sequence comes from Eupelops torulosus, assembly GCA_034699185.1. Taxonomy (NCBI): domain Eukaryota; kingdom Metazoa; phylum Arthropoda; class Arachnida; order Sarcoptiformes; family Phenopelopidae; genus Eupelops; species Eupelops torulosus. The sequence continues at coordinate 4,108 of JAQGCE010000189.1, forward strand.
TAAAAGAAATTTTGTAAACAACTGATAAGGGGTTGACATTTGCAAAGATTCTTAAGGGCTGTTCGCAACAGACACCTGTCCTTCAGTATAAAAGTGAGCCCTCAATCTGATTAGGGTTTTCATATAAAAACCCATTGTTAGAAAACTGCGGATTGAAATTATTTCCAGCAATAATTTTTAACTGTATGAGCAGGTATTACCACTTAACTGTAAAAAAACTATAAGTGCTTGCTAATTAAAACCTGCATTCTCATTTATTTTAAGGTTGAATATGAAGTTATTAATTTTGCTGCTTTTCGGGTGTCTGGTCGACACAAATGGCGCCGGCATTTACATCAAAAGATTTATGGAACAGTACAACAAAATTCATAATAATTCAAATGGGTACTTTTCAAAGGAAGGCATTCCCTACCATTCTGTTGAAACTTTGATGGTGGAGGCCCCTGACCATGGTCATCAGACAACTTCTGAGGCCTACAGTTACTATATATGGTTAGAGGCCATGCACGGCGCTGTCAGCAAAAACTTTGACAGTTTCAATAAGGCCTGGGAGGTTATGGAGAAGTACATCATCCCTGGCCACCAGGACCAGCCCACCAACAATTTCTACCGTGCTGACCACCCAGCAACTTTTGCCGCGGAACTCGACAAACCTGATGACTACCCATCACCAATGGAAACTGGTGTTCCAGTTGGACGAGACCCACTCTTCCAAGAGTTATCCAGTGCTTATGGCACTCCTGATATCTATGGTATGCATTGGCTTCAAGACGTGGACAATGTATATGGCTTTGGAAATGCTCCTGGAGTTTGTGAAGGCGGACCCGGCACTCCTGGTCCATCCAATATTAACACTTACCAAAGAGGACCACTAGAGTCTGTGTGGAGAACCATTCCTCAGCCGACTTGTGATTCATTCAAATATGGCGGTCGCAACGGCTATCTGGATCTGTTTGTCAAAGATAACAACTATGCTAAGCAATGGAAATTTACTGCCGCTCCTGATGCTGACGCCCGAGCCATTCAGGCCGCCTTCTGGGCAGCCCAGTGGGCAAAGAAGAGTGGAAAGACAGGACAGATATCGGAAACCCTTCAAAAGGCCGGAAAATTAGGCGATTATTTGCGATACGCGTTGTTCGACAAATACTTTAAGAAAATTGGGAATTGTGTCAACAAATGGAATTGCCAAGGTGGTAATGGCAAAGATAGTGCTCATTACTTGTTGTCTTGGTACTATGCTTGGGGTGGTGCACTTAACACTAATGGCGGTTGGGCCTGGCGTATTGGAGATGGAGCAGCTCATTTTGGTTACCAGAATCCGTTGGCCGCCTATGCTTTAGCCCACGAGCCCTCAATGAGACCAAAGGGAGTCTCCGCTGTTGACGACTGGCAGAAATCCCTGGAAAGACAGATAGAGTTCTACCAATACCTGCAAACAGCTGAAGGAGCGTTCGCTGGTGGGGCCACTAATACCTGGAATGGCCGTTACGATGCCCTGCCCTCTAATCTGACGTCAAACACATTTTATGGTATGGCCTATGACTGGGAACCGGTATACCACGACCCACCGTCAAACAAATGGTACGGTATGCAGGGTTGGTCTACTGACCGTTTGGCCCAATACTATTACGTGACGGGTGATGCCAAAGCCAAAGCACTTCTCGACAAATGGGTTAATTGGGTGCTTAAGAACCTTAAATTTAATGGTGATCACTACCAACTCCCCTCTGATCTCGAATGGAAAGGAGTTCCCGAAGCCTTCAATAAAGGCGGGTCACCACGAGTTAATAACAATCTGCACGTCACAATTTCAGACTACACCAGTGATGTTGGCGTCGCCGCATCTACAGCCAGGACCTTGTCATACTACGCGGCCAAATCTCATAACAGTGCTGCCAAAGCGGCCGCTAAGAAATTGTTGGACGGAATGTGGAAACTCTACCAAACCTCTCATGGAGTGGCCGATAAAGAGGTGCGCAAAGATTATAAACGTTTTAATGAAAAGGTGTATGTACCACCTGGTTGGACTGGAAAGATGCCTAACGGGGATGTGATCGACTCCTCCGCTTCTTTCATTAAAATTAGATCCTTTTATAAGAAGGACAGGGATTGGCCTAAAGTCGAGGCTTATCTGAACGGTGGAGCAGCACCTGTATTCACATACCATCGTTTCTGGCAACAGGCTGAGGTTGCTCTTGCACAGGGTGCTTATGGACTTCTTTTTAATGAATAGTTATGCTTGATAATTTAAAATAATGCTTGTATTTTGCGATTGTAAAATTGTATAAGATTGTAAAATTCAATCGATTAAAATTCGCTTGATTAAAATTTAAACATGCAAAATTTGTTTAATACATTTTTAAATATAATTAAATTTTAAAAAAATTAAAGAATAATATTTAATAAATATGGTGGTGAAAGGTCAATTATTTAAATATATCAATTCCTGTTTGTCATCAAAGCCCATATGTTGGATGTGCTGGAAATTGTATGGCACTCCAATGTCTTCTTTGGTCAGTCTTGGTTGTCTTTTATTTACCTTTCTATCATTTGGAGTGTCCAATGAATTTAATGACTTGGAAAGATGACCAAGGGACATTAGATTTGATTCTATTGTTATATATTGAGCAAACATAATTTAATAATAATTTTTTAAACAAATGTAATATATTACCAGGCTTAGCCTCGGTATGATTAGAAAACGGAAACCGCTGTTGAGTCCGTCTAACTAGAGCTTTTAAAAATTCATCAAGTTAAAAATAATAAGAAATCTTCAAAATTAAATTTTAAAAAAATAATTAAATTGAGATAGTGGTGGACCACATGATAATTCACAAAATAAAGTTCGTGGAAAATATATTAAAAATGTTCTACCTGAAAATTTTTTCACTTTAGCTGGAGGTGGCGGGGCTGGGCGCAACACTATTATACGCTGTTCAGAGATTTTTGATTCTGAGTCCTTTTGCTTTGTTGATGATGAAGATGGTGGGGGTGGTGGGGGTGGTGGGGGTGGTGGCGGCGGAGGAGGAGAAGGAGGACATTGTTTCTTATTTGTTCGAGGTGATATTCCTGGTTTATTTTTAGAAACTGTTTGGAGTGTTTCAGTGTTTTTCGAATGCTCCTCATCAGACCGTTTCTGTTCACAAACTTGCTCTGTTTGAAGGACAGTATCATCCGAGTCCAATGAGGAGCCCATATTTTTTACCTTGATCAAATTCTCAAATGAATATTTATCAGTGTAAATTTTCACTTGATTTTTAACCAAGTTTTCATTTTCTATTTCAAGAGTTTCTATTCTTTTCTTTAACACTTTCAACTCTTCAAATAGTGCTTGGTTACACATTTGATCAGTGTGAATTTTGTTTGTTTGGCCACACTTCTCACACTTGTTGTACAAGCAATCATTGGCAAGATGTTTATCAAGCTCCTTTATTTTGACAATTGCATCACATCCATTATTTTTATAATCACATTCGATTTTCAAATTACCAAGCATATTGATAACCATTTTTGGGGGACTTTTGAGGCCACCATGATCCAAAAATTCACTATCATTAGGACAGGTGTTATCAACAGACAGACTTTCACTAATACATTCATAACAATAGATTTGTCCACAACATTCAGTTACAGTGGGTTTTATAAATACATTCAAACAAATACCACAAATAAACTCTTGCAGGTCATCCTCAGAAATGCCAACAATTCTTGCTTGCTCATATCCAGGCATTTTTCAATGAAAAATCACACAAAATCTAATGACGTGTCACTCAATTGTTTCAACAATAAAATAAAACTATTAATTATTTAACATTTGTCTGAAGAACTATTTAAACAAGTCTTAAAAGATCACCTTGACAATTCGATAAAAATAATCTTTAGACTGATTACCAGGGAGATCAAAGTGCACCAGGTTATCTTAAATATTTATTAGCTTAATAACATAACAACAAATAACTTTTGAAATCTCTTTAAGTAATTTTGAATAATGGATTGTATTTTTGCAAGATAAAAAGAAATTTACAAATTAGCCATGTAAACAATCACATCTTTCACAAATAATGAATAGAATATTGAATTAAGATCAATTATTTAATCGAAAAACAAGACCATGTTAAATGTTACATAATTTTTATTATTTTAATTTCAAAATTAATTATGATATTTATAATTCAAAAATTTTGCATGTTCAAAAAATTTAAATGAACATTGCTGAGAAACAAATTGACCATTCAGGTTCTAAACATCTGATACTTGAATTTTGGCAGCGCTATCCCTGGCTCTCCTGATTTCCACCGCCAAGATCATTGTCATCAAATTGGACACTCCTAGCAGATGGCTTGCACATTCCAAATTTCCACATGTGCAATTTGACACAATTATTAGAACAGCACTGTTCAGATTTGGAACATAGACGATCATCGTTTCCTATACAAACGCAATTGACCGCTAATACCATCAAAAACATAATAAATATAATCCGAAACATTTTCTGCAAAAGAACTAATTGCAAAACATTACATTTAAAATGAATAAAAAATATTACCTTGCTTATTGGAAATCAAATAATGTAAGCTTTCAAAAATCGAGGGGTTTTATACAAAATCTGTTCCTGGTTGCATACGTATTGTATTATCCTTATAAAGGAATAATGCTTTATTTGCACCTAGCTAATTATGGTATTTCCTCTTTGATCATCAGCATATTTGGTGAATAAGAAATAAGAGGATATATTTGTATAACCAAGGTTATTCAATTTGTAAAAATCAATACAAAATAGATTTATTTTAATGACTTATTTTAGTTTATTTCTTATTTCAAACAAATATTAAATTAAATTCTAAATCAAATTATTGTTGAGTTTATCATAACCTTGGACATTCACCTTCATCTATAGCACAGTCAGTCACTGTCCTCTCCAAGGATAGGGATTAATTCCAATAAATGTCTACAAAACAAAACAAATTGAGACAATTATTACAACTCTAATGAATATATTAATAGACTTATACCTGAAATGCTGATACCATTGTATGACTTCCATAGCCTTATTCAATTTGGACGACAATGTCTTAACTTTTTCCTTCAATTCCCTAATTTTTCTATTGTGCTGTTTATCCGCCTCTTCTTTCTCAGCTCTGAGCCGCTCCAACTCAGCCTTTAATGTGTTGGTTGCCTCCAAAGTTGCCTTCAACTCTTCCTTAGCCTTCTGGCACTCCTGAGCGCACAGACATTCATTTGAAGGCGCTTTTAATATCTTGTTCTCCAAACGAAGTAAAGTAAATTAAATTTAATTATAAGAAAAATAAAATAAAAGACATACCTCTTTCAACAGCTCAAAGAATTGTTCAACAGTCAGGTCCTTAACCATTGGAACTATGGTGTTATCCCTTTCAATGGCACTTTCATTTAGTGTGGAGTGATCGATGGGTGGCTGTTTATCGATATATGAGGCGAACAGGTCTGGTGTCTGTCCAACGTCTTCACAATTGTTTATTGTCTTAATTTAAAAGTTAATAAATTAATTGATTGAATCAAACTTTGTTTACCTCATTTCCAATGCTTTGATTTGAAGCCATTGTTTGTATTCAAAACCTGTGAAATAAAATGTAAAAACCATTAATTAATTAAATAATTGAAAAAAAAATTAGATTCAAAACATACTTATTATTGAAATAATTAAATCCAATTGAATCGGATTACAAGAAGTGAAAATTAATTGTTATTTAAAAATTAAAGATAAAAATGAGGAATATTTTCATTAGATTTGAATTTTTTGAAGAAAAGCAAACAAATGACCAGAACAAAAATGGAAGGACACTCATTGATTTAAATAAATTATTTTAAATAATCATCATTAGAGGTGTTCCCTAAATTGATTTTTGATTAGAGGTCAGAACTCGAAAGTGCGATAGCACCTTCAACCAGCACCTTCAACCGAAGGTGCTCCTACATATGTCAATCCTAAGAAAGCTTAATAGCAAACATTCTTTTTGGGGGTCAACATATCAAGAAAAGAATTATATCATCGAAAAGCTTAGACAAAAAGGAGTAAACTTGCCAAATTTTATCTGCGTATGGCCATATTTAAGACCCGAAATGGCCATTTGAAACCGCTTTCTTTTGGTAGAGTTACGAATGAATACTTCTACACTATTCTCTTTCAAGCTTATGCTGGCACATTCAAATCTCGACGAAGCATTTCAGTGTTTACTATTAAGCTTTACAATGATATAATTCTTTTCTCGATATGTTGACCCCCAAAAAGAATGTTTGCTATTTAGGTAAAAAAGTTTATAAGCCTTAAAACGTTATGATTAAAGGCAAGAATCCTTAGCTTCGCTGCAATATATTAAAAGTCTATTTTATTGCTAAGAAAATCTCATAATATATTAAATCAATTTTATTAATTGTTTAACAAATAAATGTAATTCAATTTTTATTGATTATCAAGGTAAACACAAACAACTTCTACAGTATTCAATTAAATAAATTACCAAGTACAGCTCCAAAATTGAGAAACAAATATAACATTTATTAAATTACATTAAAATCTATTCAATTGTTATCAGAGTTGATAAGAAAAATGTCATTAAATTCTAAGACAGGTTTAAAATATCTTATTTTTTACCACAGAATCACTGGAAATACTTATTTCAACTGGAATTCCGGTGAAAATCATACTTATCTAGTAAAAATAATTCTAATATCAGCAAGTTTATTAAATATAACAGGCATTATATACTCGCAATTCATATGCACCAAGTATTTTTCCATATCTAAAACATCACTTGGGACATCTGGAACAAGCACATCAAGTCTATTATCCATATTATATTTGATTCAATTAACAGGGTATTCAATAGAAATAGTGTATGCTTTCATAATTCTATTGATTCGGGGCAAAAATATATTGAATTTTCTTCAAAATCAAAACTTTATATTTATTGACAGCAAAACTGAGCGCAGAATTGGACTCAAAATAATATTAATTCAATTCCTGAGCGCTTTCTTCATAGAAATTGTATTCTTGACGACAGCCTTCTTGAAAAATAAGATAAAACATTTTGATTATGAATTCTTTTTCATAGAATTCTTCATGGATACAACAAACTTTACAATTATTTCATTGATGGCATACCAGAGCTGTTGTATTACAGAAACATTACAGAAAATTACCAAAAGTTTCACTACATTTGAAAATTTTCAACAAATATTCAAACATTTATTGAAAATTCAAAAATCAATTAAAACATTCGACCACTTCTTCAATGACTATATTATGTATTCATTGATTATTAACTCATTTTTATGTGTTTCCCATTTCTCTATCATTTACTTCGAGCAGTTAAACAAGATTGAAATAACCCTGGGCTCAATTTTTCAAGGCATTTCAATGATCCTAGCTATTTGTATGGTGGCAGATAAAGTACCAAGTGCATTTAACAAATTCATAACTAAGTTTGAAGAATTAGAACTAGATAATTCTTCTGATAAACTATCCATTGAATACTGCATTTATATAAATAGATTGAATTCAATGAGAGATGAGTTGTGTTTCACTGCATTTAATTTGTATAAAATTAATACAAAAACATTTATTTCAATTTTATCGCTAATACTTAGTTTCTCTGTTATATTGATTCAAACAAATCCCTGTTCACCCTGAATCACCATGTTCAAAATGCACAAAAAAATCAATATTTATGTGAATAAATATTTTTTGTTGAATTGAATAAAACTGAATAATATTGAAATTATGATTAAAATCTTAACATATTTACTGAAAAGCAATTATCTATTGCTAAATCTTAATAAATAACAAGATCATAGTTTAAAGTGCTATGTCTAAAGTGGTAGGGTAACCACATATTTAAAAGCAAATGGGGTTTCCATACAATAGATTTTCTAAATTAAACGTGAATAACTTGCAATTTAAAGAAAGAATTAGATAGTGAATTAGGTAGGGTATTTGTCCATAGACATACTGTTTGACTTTCTCACAAAATTTTGTCGATTTTTTCAGGTACAGTTTTTAGTTTTTGCATGCATTTTGTGCCTATTATTCCTAAAATTTTCCTAGGGGGTACTTTCAAACCAAAAATAGAGGAGGGGTTACCTCGAGAACAAAAAATAGGGGGTATTTAGGCTATACGCACCCCTTCCGCATCATTGATCAGACAGATCCGTATCCTTGTCATCATTTCGCCTCAAACTGTACCAGAGAGGAATTCGACACCTAGTGAATTCTAACCCATTGAATCCTGTAATCTATTTTTAAAAGTTTCTAGATTATAAAAACCGAAAATTACCCATGTAGCAATCAATTCAAGCATACAATGTATTTTGGGATTTATAGCTAAATTAGATTGAATGTTCCTTGCTGCCGATTAATAGTTCCTTGTTGTCAGAATGAATGTTCCCCTTTGGTTTAATTAATGGGTAACACTTGATATGAAGGAGTAATCAATGCTTTGCATATACCTTTTGGCGGTCAAACATTTGAATTGTCATTTCTTATCGTATTTCTAGTCATCACATATATTGTCTTTAATTTTAAACAAAATGAATAAAATACCTTTTAATTTGATAAATAATAAATTAATGATTTGAATAAAATAGTATTTGTCTTTATTTTATTATTAATCAATGCATTGCTTAAGTATTACCCAATAATTAAAACGAGGAACATTGATTCTGACAACAAGGAATTATTAATCGCCACCAAGGAACATTCAATCTAATTTAGCTATATCTAACAAAAATTAATTTTTATTAGTTTTTGCTAGATCAGCTCAACATGATAAACTTGAACGTCAAACCAACTCAAACTTATTAGTAGAGCTGAGAATTATCGGGAATATAAAACTCTCAAATCGGGAGTTAAAAAGTTAATAGTTTGAAAATAAAACCGGGAACAAAAAAATACTATAAATTTGATTAAAATTAATTTATTCATTCAAAAATTAATTTTATCTACAAATAAGATTCATTTTGATGTTCTCTTCACTGAAGAGTCTTCAGTAAAACTATGTCTTTTTCGGTTAAAAATTCTCATACTTAGAGAAATTACGTTCGACATCGACAGAAATGATCGGGGGAAAAAAAAGCTGTAAACTGTAAAATTGTTTTCAGTTTTCTATCTATTAATGAATGAACTTAGAATTTATTGAAAACAAATGCAATTTACTATCGACTGAATGAAAGGTTATACAAAATTAATGTAAATATCGGGAATATCGGGGAAATAAAACTTCTTTTAATATGACCAATCATTAGACATAAGTCGCCTAAACTATTATTCCCGATGACTGTCCTCTTAATTAAATTTCGGAAATTCCCGATAATTCTTAGCTCTAAATATTAGTCTTTAATTTAAGAAATTTCAAAAATATTCAAACTTTTTAAAGTTTACTTGATAAATGAAAGAACACCAAGATTAGGGAATTTTCAAAGATGAGCGTAACGTAAATTAATCTAGATATTTTAATTCTAATAATTGGACTTTAATAACATAACCTTGGTCATTTATTTTTTTTATGCTGTGATATAAAAACTATTGGACTTTAAAACTATAAGCAAAACAAAGTTTATTCAATTATTTTATAGCACAGAATGAACTCATGTAATGTGATTTCTTATCAGATTTACGTGAACCGGATACTAACTTGTTTTAACTTGTAACTTTTATTTGAAATGTTAGCTAGTAAAAGCGGCAAAACTTTTCATGAATTCTCATAACAGATGTTGTCTAGTTAACTTTCAATCTTATTTTTCTTAATTATTTAAAGTTACCAAGCTTTCCATTTAAAAAAACAAATATTGACCATACTAAATTGAACAATATAAAAACCTACCGCCCATTTATACATTATCTATTTTAATCTAGATTATTGACAAAAATAATCTAGCTTCAATCTAGATCTATTTCCCACGGAAACGAGTGCTGGTTGACTATCCCCACTATGGAAAATATGTTGAGTCCCAACAAATTGGGTCTATTTTTAGTCAAAACTCAGATATGAGTCTAAAAGACTTACATTTATACCAAACTCTTATCGATTAATAGTTCGCCACAAAAATTGATACCATTTTTTGAGTTCAAACTCTAACTTGAAATCAAGGGATGCTCACAATGGGATCACATTTGGGATCTCAATCTTAAATTTAAATACATATATAAAAGTATTCTAAACTAGAATCGAGCTCAGTGTTCAACAAGCTAGTATTAGGAGTAGTTCAAAAATGAATATTTTTAACATTTTAACCTTGGCATTCTTCAAGTTCTTTAGTTCCATAAATTGTGAGTTGTTTTTCACAATTTGTTTATTATATTTTTCTTGTTTTTCATAAACATTTTGTTTACTCATATTTTTTAGGCCATACCCCACGTCAAGTATGCTATGGAGAGTTGGGATGTTTTTCAAATACCTACCCGTTCTATGATCCGGAAAAAAGACCAATAGATTCATTACCCGACAGTCCAGAAGAGATAAACACACAGTTTTTGCTCTACTCTTACTTCAATCAGGAGTTACCCCAAGAATTACATCCAAAGAAGTTTCAATCCATTAAATACTCGACTCTTTCCAAAAAATTGAAAGTAAAGATAATAATCCACGGATTTGTTGAAGACTTTCATCAAACAAACCAATGGTTACATAAACTCATCAAAAAACTACATAAATCTCAACCATTAAATGTTATTGTAGTCGACTGGTCTGACGGCGCAGTTAACTATCCCCGAGCTGTGGTCAACGCTCGGGTAGTTGGCGCTCAATTGGCACAACTCATAACTACATTAAAAGTAAAACTAAAAAAAATATTATTAAAAAAAATTAAAAATTAAATTTTGGTATAATTTTATACTTAATTATAATTAAACTCAGAGTTTAGTGTCGACTCCCATGACCTCAATTGAGCTGATTGGACACAATGTGGGCGCACATGTGGCCGCCTATGCCGGACAACGGCTCAACGGAACACTGGGCAGAATAACAGGCTTATCGCCGGCTCAACTCTACTTCAAAGGTCTTCCCAATGATGTAAGACTGGACACAACCGACGCCCAAATAGTAGATATAATCGACACCCACTCCACTGCACAGGAATTGGATGCGTGGGAAACAAATAAACTTAATTTTACACCAAGATTAGGATAATCATTTTACCATTCATATTTGTGTAATTAATCATCTAGGCTAGATGATCTAGCTAGAAATTTATTTATTTATGTTAAAAATAAATTTTTAATTCCATTTTTGAAAAAAAATGGAATATATATGAATGGGCATGTCTGTAGGACCCCCCCACCCCCACCATTGTTGCGAAAATTTCAAAA